>JAJOZX010010820.1:0-25000 GCA_023014485.1 Bathynomus jamesi
TTTTTCTTTAATTTTTTGCAAACCACTTTTTAAAACCTAATCTCGATGGGTTTCTTTCATACATAAAAGAAAATATGGAATCCCAAAGTTTAGACCCTTTTGAAGATAGACAAACATGTTGAATAACCAAAAGCCATGGCGTGGACAATGGATTACCAAATTGTTTAACCTTGTTGTGTCATTAGTGTGACTCTAACTATTAATTCTATCACGGAATATAGTATTTTCTTCATCAGTCAAGGAATATTGAAACAACTCTCATTGTTGAAAAATATAATGTATTTTATCACGCTAATAATAATAATAATAATAATAATGATAATAATAATAATAATAATAATAATAATACCAACCATTATTATCATTATCATTAATGCTTGCAAAATATTGCTAAACTCAAATTTCCGCTAAGAAAACTGTAATTAAAAATGGACACTGAAATTGTTTAAATTGATTACGAAATTAATTGAAAATTCAATTTTCGTAATTGGAAATTGTTTGATTTCATAATTGGATTTATTAATTATTTATTAGGACTTTCTTTACTTCATAATTGAAAAATAATTTACAGTTTGTTTTGCTATTTTTTATCTCTCTCTCTATCTCTAACTTTCTATCTATCGATGTATCTATTGCCGTATCTATGATATATATATATATATATATATAATATATATATAAGCAAACAACCACAGGAAAAAGGAAAAAAGAAACACGAATCCGAGCGCTTTCGTGATATATTCACATTTCAAGGACAAGAGAGAAATAGAAACGCTTGGTTAGCTTCCGCCCGAATTGTTCATTCCGACGAAGGTCAAGCTTTTCACTCCACCTTAGACCTACAGTTTAACGTGGAATCCGAACCACGACCCATCAGCAGCCCAGCGTCTTAACCACAAGGCCACCTAGGGTACCCATTTATCTACCAACCACTTTCTTTATTGTGTGGAAGGATGAACAGCTGGGTTTTGCTGCGCGCCGGCTGCCGTCGGGTCTCGAACCCGGGGCCGATAGATTCGTAGTCAGCGACGCTAACCACTACACACCACCACATATATATATATATATATATATATGTATCTAAATATGCATTTTCTTAAATGCTTTTTAATAACAGTATTATACAAACCCACATATATATATATATCTATAATATATATATATATATATATATATATATATACACACACACACACACAGGGCCTATCAGGCTTAAGGGGGGCCTCAAATTTAGAAACTTTCAGGTTTGAATATAATGTTTTGCAGTGAAAGTAATAATTAGGTTTAGCTATGGGCCTCAAAAGCTGGAAGTGGCCCGGGTCTCTTTGGACCTCTGAGAGGGCCTGTATATATAATATATATATATATATATATATATATATATATATATATATGCACTAAAATCACAAAATAACACGTGACCTTATTAATAAGCAAACAACCACAAGGAAAAGGAAACACAAAGTCCA
The DNA here is from genome assembly GCA_023014485.1 of Bathynomus jamesi. NCBI lineage: Eukaryota > Metazoa > Arthropoda > Malacostraca > Isopoda > Cirolanidae > Bathynomus > Bathynomus jamesi. Next base: position 1,470 of record JAJOZX010010820.1, read on the forward strand.
AAGGACTTTGTGTTTCCTTTTCCTTGTGGTTGTTTGCTTATATATACCTATATACAGGGTGGGCCGAAAGTCTGGATCCATAGGAAAATATTTATTTTAATACATAAATTACAACAAATGGTAAATACCGTACTTAAAATGAATATCAACTTTAACTCGTAAATGCGTATCCGTGATACTGTACAGTGGTTCGTACTCCAGTATAAACAACAAATTATAACAAATACTCAAATTGGCGGCCTCTGACATCGAGACACTTAGGGATGGAATTTATGATTTTTAATAATTCTTCGAATTGACGTTCTCGAGATGCGTGTTTCATTGATAATCTTCTTGTTGACTTTACTGGACTATTCGTTAAAGTTTCACATACCATTGCAGAGGTATTTTCATCAGTTGCAGTTTTTGGACGACCAGAACGCCGTCGATCATGTACACTTCCTGTTTCTTTGAAACGTTTAAACAACTTGCCAACAGTCGCATGTGTTACTGGATGCTTATCAGGATGATTTCTATTGAATTCGGTAGCAACTTCTCTGTGTGGAGCGCCCTGTCTGCGTACATGAGCGCAAGTTCTACCCGGTCTTCTGTTGTTAGATTCGAAGCCATTTCTGGCTGAAATAAAAAAGTATTTGAGTATTTATACTGGAGTACGAACTACTGTACAGTATCACGGATACGCATTTACGAGTTAAAGTTGATATTCATTTTAAGTATTTACCATTTGTTGTAATTTATGTATTAAAATAAATATTTTCCTATGGATCCAGACTTTCGGCCCACCCTGTATATATATATATACAGGCCCTCTCAGAGGTCCAAAGAGACCCGGGCCACTTCCAGCTTTTGAGGCCCATAGCTAAACCTAATTATTACTTTCATTGCAAAACATTATATTCAAACCTGAAAGTTTCTAAATTTGAGGCCCCCCTTAAGCCTGAGGCCCGGGTCAAGTGGCCCTCCTAGCCCCCCTCTGATAGGCCCTGTGTGTGTGTGTATATATATATATATATATATATAATGTTGGGTGCATTTTAAGGGGGTAATTGTGTGTGTGATTTTGCAAGCAATGAATTTCGTCCCTATCCTCCTTGGCGCCTTTCGGCTTAAGATGCGTCTCCTTCCAATGCTATAATTTTAATTTGTTCAAAAACTGAACATTGAATAAAGTACTTATATGTACAATTGTACATGTACTTAATGTGCTTTCGGTTGTTGAATCGTGAAATTGGAATATTGTATCTAATTTATTGTTTTCTGTACAGAGAATTATGCTCGGTGTGTTTTGGGGATTTCTATGTGATTTATTTATTTTTTTTATGTGACTTCTATGCGAGTTATGTGTACGTGTGCAAAAAAAAAATACAAGTTTAATTCATATATAAATTAGGCTTAATATATATATATATATATATATATATATATATATATATATATATATATATATGAAAATTATTTCACGAAAGTAACACGTGAAAAATATTTATGATGAATAAAACCACGAAGGAAAGGAAACCCAAAATGGTGCTCAAGCGCTTTCGTCTAATGACATCCTCAGGAACACTGAAGTACATAGAAGGTTACAGCCTATATATAGGTTACAAAAATATATATATATATATATATATATATATATATATATATATATATATATATATATATACAATAAACGGAGAAATGAAATTAAAAAAAAAAAAAAAATTATTAAAATATTGTGGGATGGGCATACAACTTTGTAAGGAAACACTATCGATTTTTAGCACAAGATCAAACTACCGATTTTTAGCACAAGATTAAATTAATTGTTTCCAACCAGTTATAAAAAAAAAAATTAAAAAAAATACAAATTTATACTGGAAATCTGCCCGGGTTTTATCACTCTACCCATCTTGTATATAAAAATAAAATGAAAATTAAAAGTTAATAAAGTAGCATACAAGTTTACCAAAGATTTAGCGTTCTACCCTCCTTATCTAAATCTGTTTTGAAGGAATTCAAAACAACAGGATCGAGTTGAAAAAGACCTTTCCTTATGTTGAAGTTATTTGAAAGTTGGATAATGGCAGACTCAAGAATATTTCAATTAACAATGTTGCCAGAGTGAAATAAAATTGAAGCATTATTCCAGTCAATACAGTGGGATAACTCTGACAAATGGACAAAAAGGGCACTGGACAACTGTCCTGTTCTAACGGAATATTGATGCTGTTTTATACGTGTGTGCAAATCCTTTCCGTCTGACCTATGTAAAAGGAATCACATTGTTTACAACCAATTTTATAGATAATGCCTGAATTATTGGTAGGGCTATTTTTTACTATGATATTTTTCACAATATTGTTATATGAAAATACTACATTAATATCCAAAAGTTTAAGTACATTAGCAATGCCTAAAAAGCCCGGGAAAAATGGAAGTACTAAAATATTTTTTGACAAAGTACGAGTGTTATTATTGACACGATAGAAAGTTCGTTTTGCCTTGTTGAGACAAGATTCCATAAACGCAGATGGATAACACAGATCACTTCCAATACGTTGATTTTTCCAATTCGGCATCGATGTATTCCGGACTGGCGATCCTAAGGGCGCGGAGAAACATTGATGAAAAAATGGCCTTCTTAGTGGGGGTGTCATGTCCCGAGTAAAAGTGTACGTAGGACAAATTGTTTGTTGTTTTCCGATAGATACTAAACTTAAAACCTGGGCTTTCCCTATGTACACGCACATCCAAAAATATTACTAAAGCAGACAAGGCTAACACCATAGTTATTATGGACAAAGTGGACTACATCGGAAAGATGAACGAGCTTCTCCAGGACCCCGCCACATACAGCAAACTTAGGAAGAACCCGCAGGATGACGTCATCAAATCATTTAATAGTGGCTTGAAACGCATTCTCAAAGATCATAAGGACTTAATTCCGCTTTTCATGTCCACTTCACCTTCTCTGCCCTACCTTTACGGTCTTATTAAAACCCACAAACCTGGCAACCCTATGCGCCCTATTATTAGCTCGGTGGGCTCTATTACTTATAAACTCTCCAAATGGCTTGTCAAAGTCTTGTCCCCTATTTTCGGAACTATCTCTGATTCACATGTAAAAAATTCCATGGATCTTACTGAAAAATTGAATAATGCACGTACTGAAACTAACGATAGATTGATCAGTTTTGACGTTTGTTCATTGTTTACAAAAGTGCCGATTGATGATATGCTTGACTTTCTCTCCCAAGAATTATATAAGTATGACCTGCCACTACCTTCACACATTGTTTTGGAACTTATTAAGCTTTGCATCAAAGACTGTAAATTCACTTTCAATAACGAGTATTATCAACAAGTTTTTGGGATGGCCATGGGCAACCCCTTATCGCCCCTCCTCTCCAATATTTATATGGAGTTTTTCGAAATTACTTACATTCCGAGAATCCTGGGGGGTTGGCATCCCTTGGTTGCGTACGTCGACGATATTTTGTGTATCTGGCCCATGAATCGTGACCTGGATAACTTCATCCTTCAGTTAAATGATCAAGTCCCCTCCATTAAGTTTACTTTAGAAGTGGAACAAGACAATTCAATCCCATTTTTGGATGTGCGTGTACATAGGGAAAGCCCAGGTTTTAAGTTTAGTATCTATCGGAAAACAACAAACAATTTGTCCTACGTACACTTTTACTCGGGACATGACACCCCCAATAAGAAGGCCATTTTTTCATCAATGTTTCTCCGCGCCCTTAGGATCGCCAGTCCGGAATACTGTACATCGATGCCGAATTGGAAAAAATCAACGGTATTGGAAGTGATCTGTGTTATCCATCTGCGTTTATGGAATCTTGTCTCAACAAGGCAAAACGAACTTTCTATCGTGTCAATAATAACACTCGTACTTTGTCAAAAATATTTTAGTACTTCCATTTTCCCGGGCTTTTTAGGCATTGCTAATGTACTTAAACTTTTGGATATTAATGTAGTATTTTCATATAACAATATTGTGAAAAATATCATAGTAAAAAATAGCCCTACCAATAATTCAGGCATTATCTATAAAATTGGTTGTAAACAATGTGATTCCTTTCACATAGGTCAGACGGGAAAGGATTTGCACACACGTATAAAACAGCATCAATATTCCGTTAGAACAGGACAGTTGTCCAGTGCCCTTTTTTCCATTGTCAGAGTTTCCCACTGTATTGACTGGAATAATGCTTCAGTTTTATTTCACTCTGGCAACATTGTTAATATAAATATTCTTGAGTCTGCCATTATCCAACTTTCAAATAACTTCAACATAAGCAAAGGTCTTTTTCAACTCGATCCTGTTGTTTTGAATTCCTTCAAAACAGATTTAGATAAGAAGGGTAGAACGCTAAATCTTTGGTAAACTTGTATGCTACTTTATTAACTTTTAATTTTCATTTTATATACAAGATGGGTAGAGTGATAAAACCCGGGCAGATTTCCAGTATAAATTTGTATTTTTTTTTTTTTTTATAACATTGGTTGGAAACAATTAATTTAATCTTGTGCTAAAAATCTGTAGTTTGATCTTGTGCTAAAAATCGATAGTGTTTCCTTACAAAGTTGTATGCCCATCCCACAATCTTTTAATAATTTTTTTTTTTTTTTAAATTTCATTTCTCCGTTTATTGTATGTGTATATATATATATATATTTTTTTTTGTAACCTATATATAGGCTGTAACCTTCTATGTACTTCAGTGTTCCTGAGGATATCATTAGACGAAAGCGCTTGAGCACCATTTGTGTTTCCTTTCCTTCGTGGTTTTCTTCATCATATATATATATGGGACGTGACCCATACACGTGACGTGGGGACGAATCTTCCTCTATGCAACACATTTTACTTCATATATATATATATATATATATATATATATATATATATATATATATATATATATATATATACATATATATATATATATATATATATAGTGTTTTCAAAACAATGGCAACCATGTAGAGCATATTATATAAATAAAAATGGTTGTCCATAAAAAAATGTTTATTTTTCCTATGTATGGAAACTTACGGCCCACCCTGTATATCGTATGTTCTATTTAAACTGTCCGTAATAATTTTCCGACAGATCTTATATACCCTATGTTCATATAAATATAACATTATTCATTAAATGTATTTTATAAACCATTTAAAAATTTCAATTTCAGAACAGACGAAGGGTATTGAAAGATCAACCTGTGCGTCATTTATCTTTATTATAAATTTTGTATATATGTACAGGGTCCGCCAAAAGTTATTGACACATTTCAAATACGTTTTCCAGGTTGATTCTTCAACTGTTTTTATTTTTACTTCCAAGCGATTGCGGGTGATATTTTGGAGGTTTCTATAGCGACAGATTCAGAATTCCAACACAAACATGTTGACAGCAGAACAAACAATATAAATGGTGAAGTTATTCTTGCGAAGTCCGTAACACAAACTGAAAGGGTTTATTGTCGCCTTGTCAAACGTTCGTATAGCGCCTGAACGAACATTATCTTGAATCTTGTTGAAAATTTTCAGACATCATTAACGTAATGTCTACTATTTCTGGAACTGTGCTATCAATAGGAGAGTTCGTAAAACCTTCAAGTTGAAGTACGTTGATGGGTTTTTGTAACTTTAACGTCCCAAGTGATATAGGGTTCCCAACATTGACCGTACAAGTTCCCTTTTTGGTATAGCTTTTGGGTATATAGGGTCAAAAAAGAGTCAGTAAGTTCCCGGTTAGTGTCTGTGCAGTCCCCAATTTAGAACCTAATTCTGAGAACCATCTTTCCTTAACATTTAATACGGTATCAAACGGCTTAAAATTTTCATGTCATACCAAAACTTTACTGCTTACAGTGCATGGCCTAAGCTGAACTGTTTAGAACACACAAACGTACAAGAATACAATAAATATCTAAGTAGACAATGAAAAATAAAACTTAATTTCTTAATAATAACTGCGAACTGCAATTGGTACCCATGAATTTATAAGACTTTACCTATATATATATATATATATATATATATATATAGTGTTCAAAGTTAAGAGAATTCTATATGATGTTTTTGCTGTATTAAAGAAAAATTTAAAAATAATTTTGCAAATTTTCGCAAGAATGTGTCTTAACTTCAACAGCAAATCCTGGAAATTGAGCGAATCAGGAAAAGTTGGTAACAATGACAAAAATAAATATGAAAAAAGTAAACATTAAGTTACTGCTTGTACTTTGGGTTATTTTATATACTGTGTTTGGCACTTCTATTAATTATAATTACTTTATTGGTAACTGCAAAAGTATAATAATACTTCACAGAAAACAAAGTCTTCCCGCAACCTTCTATACAAAGAAATATTGGATCACCTGAAGATCAGGGCCCCCAGCTTTCTTTAGTTAGCCTCATAAGGCTAACTATCGAAAATATCACAACCTAACCTAACCAATCGTTCAGTCAACTGTACGCCCTTGACGATTGGTTAGGTTAAGTCGTGATATTTTCGTTAGTTAGCCTTATAAGGCTAACTAACGAAGGCTGGGGGCCCTGATCTTCAGGTGATCCCAAGAAATTTTATCTTCAATTGTCTCAAATCACTCAAAAAGAAGTTTTAAAGACAATTTCTTCTATCTAAAGAAGTTATGTATTACCAAAAGTTATTATATCATCTGACAAGAAGCTTTGATACCAAAAGAAGTAAAAACCTTCCTCTGAATGTACCCTCAAAAGAAGTTATAACTTCTAAATTTAGAAGGTTTTATTTTGAGTGTTGAAGGAAGTTATTTTCAGATCGATCGTATAGATATTTGACGTATAACTTCTGATAAAAGTACTTTGTGGATATATCTTTGATTATATTGACTCTTAAATACAGATGTCATCCTATATTAAGTACAGTAATTACTGGAAGGCGTTCAACAATGCACTGAATATATAACCTTACCTTACAACCTTACAAAGGTTCCGCGCGATGATTCCTCATTTCGCGAAGGTCAAGCTTGTCGCCCCTCATCTCGAGTTGGCCTGGTGAAGTAGTGAGTTGGTTTCTTGTGCTCTCCACCTCACATAGCCCGGCTCATCGGGGATTGTTCTGAGCCAGGCGTCTAGTCTTCTTTTGAAGATGTCCACAGCAACTCCCTTCGTGTTTCTTAGGTCTTTGGGCAACTGATTAAACAGTTTTGGTCCTCTCACCACAAAACTATTTTCTTTCAGGGTGAAGGACGTTCCCTGTCTCGCCTTCAATTTGGGAATACGACACAGTCTACCGTTTCTACTTTCCACCGTTGTTTGGGGAGTTATAGGGTTCAGAGTAAGATTAGGGACTAGTTTCCCCATTATTTTCCAAGTGTAAATAATGGTGTATCTCTCTCTTCTCCTTTCCAGTGAATATAGGTCTAGTTCGCGAAACCTTTCCCAGTAATTTAGTTCTTTGCACCCATTGATCTTGGCTGTGAAGCTTCTCTGGATCCCTTCCAGCTGTCTAATGTCTTCTTTTTTATATGGGGATGTTAGGACCGAGCAGTATTCCATTTGGGTATTATCAGGGTTTTCAGGAGAGGAATCATTACATTCCTATCCCTTCGTTTAAAGGTTCTTAATATCTGTCCGTTATTCTCTTTGCTCTGTTTACTGCTATCTTATTTTGTGTTTCAAATTTCGCATCATCTGTCATTACAACCCCTAAATCTTTTGCTCTGGAATTTCTCTGAATTTCCTGTCCATTTGGGGTATAATATTCCATGGATTTTAGGTCTTCTCTTTTTCCGTACCGTAACAGCTGAAATTTCTCGGTGTTAAACTTCATATTGTTGTCTTCCGTCCACTTGTAGATTCTGTTTATGTCGGTTTGTAGAGATCCTATATCTTCTGGGTTTCTTATTTTTCTACTGATCTTTGTGTCATCCGCAAAATATGTTACTGTGCTGTCTCTGGTAACGTCTTCATCTATGTCAGTTAGCATGATTATGAAGAGTAGTGGAGCTAATACTGTTCCTTGTGGTACTGAGCTGAGGACCTCTGATTCTAATGAAGATACTCCTTGTACTGTTGCGACTTGCCGCCGCTCACTAAGGAAATTATATATCCATTTCCCTACTTTTCCTGTTATTCCCATATATTTCAATTTATGTATTATGATTCCATGGTCACACTTGTCGAACGCTTTGGCAAAGTCTGTGTATAGTACATCATAGTTTTTATTACTTTCAAGTGCATCAGTAATGTTGTTGTAGTGTTCCATTAGTTGTGATAGGCATGATCTGCCTGACCGAAACCCGTGTGGTTATCATTGAATTTTTTCTGAGTTTCCAAAAAGTCATAGATTTTCTGTCTAACTATTCTTTCAAATATTTTAGTGAGATGAGATGTAAGCGACATTGGCCTATAGTTTTTGGCCTCGGATCGATCTCCTCCTTTATATATTGGGACTATGTTTGCGCTCTTCAGGATGCCCGGTATTTCTCCCGTGTCTAGTGATCGTCTCCATATCCAGTATAGGCGCTCAGCGATTGCATTCTTGCAGTTTTTGATCAGTGTGACATTCCATTTATCCGGTCCTGCCGCTGAGTGTGTTTTTAGTTTCCCTATGGTTTTTGTAATATCATCCGTCGTAAAGTCGAAATCCGTTATACTTTCCCCTTGCAATAGTTCTTCTTCAAAGAACGCGTTTCTATCGCATATCAATTTGTCAGTTTTTGGGATACTGAAAGATGATTCGTACTGAGCTCTTAATATTTCAGATACTTCTGTTAGATCATCAGATAAAGCACTGGTCTCGTTTTTTAAAGGTCCGATAGTCGCATGGTTTTTCGACTTTCTTCTTGCGAAATTATAGAAATACTTTGAGTTAGCCTTTATCGCTTCTCTAGCGTCATCATCTTCTTTTTCTGTATGCTTCTCGATTAGTTCCTGTATGATGACATCGATACTTTGCAGTTTATCATTTAATATTTTTCTGATGTTATCTTTAACAGTTACTTAATTTTGCAGTCACTCTTTTTCTCTTTCGAAACAATGCCCTCTTTTGTCTCTCGAACCTGCTTCTCTTTCCTCTTTGTTGTATCTTTGGTACATGTTTTTCCACAATTTCTAACGTCTTCTCCTCTAACGTCGTTAGCATCTCCTCCGTTGTTTTGGCCTCGAAAATGGTTTTCCAATCTATTACTTCCATGCTGGATGTCACATCTTCCCAGTTTATACTGTAGCTTTGGAGTGAAAATTAAAAATTTCAAATTTGCTTCTTTCTGTTGTGCGTGTTCTTTCCTTTCCTGTTGCCTTTATATTAGTTGTTATTTCAATGATATTGTGGTCCGATATCATAGTTGGGGATATTTCTATATTATCAATTAGATTACTGTTGTTTGTGAATATCAAATCTAGGCAATTGTTTTTTCTTGTTTTTTCTGTTATTTCTTGCGTTAACATAAATTCATCAGCTAGAACTAGTAGCATTTTACCTGCTCCTGGTCTTCTCGAGTGCCCCCCTTGACCTGGTGTATACATATATTTTTTCCTATCCTTTTATATTTCATGAATGGGAAATTAAAATCACCACAGAGAAAAAAAAATATATATAACATTAAATAAATTAAATAAAAGATTTAAGAACAGGATATACAAGGTGTCGCTTTTTCTTTTTTCTCAGGAGTGTAACTCACTTCCATATTAGTCATTCCGTGTTATTCTACCTGCAACCAAAAAAAAGGTCCCAAAACAAGACATCAATTTGAACATTTGTTTTCGTTCTAATGTATTCTTTTGTAAATTTAATTTAAAATAAATTTTCCTATGAGACCGGACTTGTGGGACACCCTGTATATTGCATTTATATGTATCGTCTGTTATAATGAATGGAACTATTTATATTCTGCAAGACCCTCTTCTTAAGGTACAAATAAACAGTTAGAAGGACTAGAAATTAGCACAGTGCTCAAATCAGACTAATACGGCCCACTACACTACTGGATTATTATTTACCAGCACCATCGCGAGTCGAACCCCCGACTTCGATGTCTTAATTTTGTAAGGGTAAAATGTTATATGATTTATAGAACCTATATTAATATTTCTTTATTTATATCGCGTAAGTGTTCAGTTTAAGATGTAGCATTATTATTGTTGTTTATTTCGTTGGACAAAAGAACAAGGAATGCTTTTTGCATCTGTAATATTGTAATCGTAAGTTATGAAATTTATTTGTAAAGTTTTGGCAAGCACGAGTGCTTAAGATTCAAATTTTAAAGGACCATTAATTATTTACAATATGTATAACTTTTATGGATCAAGTAAAGATAAACACCCCCAGCCTTCTTTAATTAGCCTTATAAGGCTAACTAACGAAAATATCACGACCTAACCTAACCAATCGTCAAGGGCGTACAGTTGACTTAACGATTGGTTAGGTTAGGTCGTGATATTTTCGTTAGTTAGCCTTATAAGGCTAATTAAAGAAGGCTGGGGGTGCTTATCTTTACTTGATCCACTTTTATTCCGGATTATTTTGAAATGGTATATTTTTCGTCCCGTAGCGGATCGACCAAGAATCGACTCGGTACCCGAATTTGTTTTATGGCAACCTGGTTAACCTGGTTGTTTTAGCATGGTGGGGTAACGAGTTAAAACTTCTTACCTAAATTGAAACAAAACAACTTAAAAGTTTAGTCCGATGTTGGAAGGCATTTTAGCAGCGAGTCGTCTACGCAAGAATTTTTGTATATTTATTTGTTTTGGACTAAAAATACATTTTAATTACAGTTGATTCAAAACAGTAAAGTCAAAATGGTTCTTTTTCTAAGTGTGTTTACCCGTAATGATTTTGACTTATTCAAATTCATTTACGTTATTTCTAAGTTAATCTAACATAAAAAAATATTATCTTTTGACAATTTATTTATTATCTTTTCGACTAAACAAAATTTTAACCATTTGATCAACAAAGAGCTTTTAAAAGTAACGTTAACTTGAAGATGATGTGTTTAAAGTATCTGAATGGTAAAAACTACAAAAACGTACTTAAAAAGGAACCATTTTGCATGTTGAATTACCGTTTTCAATCGATTGGGATCCGAACCACGGGTCACTATATCATCTGGACTAAATCAGCGGGTCTAAAATATATATAGTGCCCGCGTGAGTGGTGCATGACTGTATCCATATGTATAAGATTGTTCACAGTACCTTAACTTACTCAACAGTACTACTTTCCCTACCTCGGAGGCGGAATGGTAACTACTACATTTAATAAGAAAATAGTATTCGCAGTATTTAATTGTATTCACAATATTCAATTGTATTCAAAGTATTTAATTGTATTCAAAGTATTAAATTAGCCAATTAGTATATATTTATTTTTATCAACCTCGTAAAATTTCCGTGAACGGGGTTCGATTTCTATGATTTGCTGCGTTTGAGAAAGAGTCTGAACAGCTTTACAGCGTTGACTAATACTGTACAACCAGGGAGCAAAGAACCCGTATTCATTGTATAACTTTCGTGCTGTGGTTATAGTCACTCCCATGTAGGGGCTCAGAGGTCCCCACCCCCTAATCCTCGGAGTTACGATGATATTAGGTATTTACCAACCTATTATATAAATTGCAGTATTTAAAAGCGAAAAACTTACTACTGCGAGTACAAATTACTGTATTGTACTGTACTTTACAAATTTATTGTTTAAAGTCCTTGATCTCCTCCTAGTTGTCCTGGAAAAAAGTATAACAAAAAATATTTTAAAAAAATTAAAATTACTAATTATTAATTTTTGCGGTTTTCGAAAATTTTATTTTTTCAAACGAACTCTTTTATGCAAAGAATTGTACACACGATATGGATATTATATTTCGAGCTTCCCTGACATACATAAGTTTACATAGTTCTATAATAATAACGGGTTACATATATTTTGATTTACAGGGATACACCACAGTATATGTATTACATACATGTATACATGTATACACACATACAATATATATATATATATATATATATATATTTTTTTTTGTTTACTTATATATATTAATTAAATAACAAGTGATTTTTTGTGAACCTCAATTATGCAGTTGTGGCTAAAAGTTTGGAATCAAAGTTTTTAAAGAATTACATTTTAATATTGGTTTAGTATTTAGTTGGACCCCCTTTGATAAAGCCTAAATAAAGCTCAAGGGCCAAATTAAATAAAACAAATAGTTCAGTTTTACAATTATTTATGTCGTCGTAAATTGTAAAAGTAATGTATTAATTTTATCAATGAAGATTATTCAATTCAATTCAGTTTGGAATGAATGATTTCTTAAAAGTTAACCCTGTTGAGCATGGATATGATAAGGTTTTGGCATAATTCCAGGGCCATTTTGGACTGCCAAACTGCTTTTATAACGGAACAAAGATCTTCGTGGGATCATGGCTTCTTTTCAGAGACTTTTACCTTCAGGAATTTTCACAGGTCCTCAATCGGATTGAGGTCAAAAGAGTTACCAGGCATTTTGAAGTTGATTTTTTTTTCATAAACTATTTTGTACAGTTTTATTTGTGTGGTAATATGCACTATCCTGCTGGAACCAGGAATATCCGCCTACTGAGTACTGTAATGTCTTTAGAACATGTTTGAGGATTTTTAAGTACACACGGAAATTCAGGGTCGTATCTTTTGGGCAAAATTAGAGTTCCTTTCTGCCGTAGGCGCCAAAATATCCCTAAACCATGTCTATTTGAGGGTGTTTCATGGTGTCAGTATAGTACTTGGAATGATTTTGTCGAGTTGTTGAATGTGTGGACGTCCAAATTTCATGATCTGACTGTCGTCGCTGAACCAAACTTTGGCTCATTCACTGTTCAGCGGCGCGATTATGCAAATTTCTTTGCAAGCGGAAAACGCTTCTTCTCTCTCTGCTTTTCATTTAGGATTTTTTTAGTCTCCTTGCGGCTAAATTACTTCATCGAATGGCCTTTCCAAAGACTGGATTGGGGAGCTCCTTCCGCATCTGGGCACTGGTTATGAAGGAGTTGATCTTTGCTTACCTTCTTATCGTATTATCAGTACGATGAATCGTTATTCGTGACCTGGCGATTCTTGTTTTTACTTTTTACTTTCCAGCCTCGAAAATCTCGTTTTTCATCTTGTATACTGTTGACTGAGATATTTGACTGAGATAAGTGATCGTAATTAGTAATTACGTAAGAAGGCTACAGTTAAAAACAGGGGATACTACCTGTTTTTAACTGTAGCCTTCTTACATAATTACGATCAAATGATCTCCCTTCTTTGAAAGGATTTCTAGTTTAGGAATTAATTAGATGATACACACAACTTGAAGGAATAATTATGAATTTACGGCCTTTCCTCGTGTTAAAACAATACAAGTAATGTTAAAATCATTGCAGTATCGAGCCAAAATTGAATTATTAACGCAAACTGTGATTGTATTTTCTAAACTGTAATAAATTTAAGAGTATTTCATTCAAATATTAATACTTATATTTTGGAAAACAGACCTAAAATTAATAATTAAAGGAAAAATAATAGATATTAATATTAAACCTAAATATTATAATATAGAGTGAAATATATAACCTTTATTTCATATATCATTATTTACAAAATATCCAAGAAATGAGGATTAATATCCAAATTCTTTTATCGAATCGGTCTTCAAGCAACGCGCTTGACTCTTCTTGGTTTTCATCACTATGAGGATAAAAACTGTCCCTATAATATATTATCTTGTATTTTTACTTCAAGATGGAAGGTTCCACTCATTAACAAATATTATTTTCTAACTTTAAAGTAGAAGGAACGCCAAATTACGACCAAAATGGACATATTCCAGAAATTTTTTGAGTGATTCTAAACTTTTGGCCGAAACTCCACAGGAAAATATTAATCAAATGATAAAGAGCGTAAAATTTAATATCACACTTATTATAACAAATTAAATCTATAATAAATGAATTACACACATATATATATATATATATATATATAAAAGAGCAATTATTTAATGTAAAAAAAAGGAGAAAATAATTATATAGTTTAAAGGAATTAAAACCCTTATCTTATTATACAAAGAATTCGATTCTCTCCGTGTCCGAAGCCAAATTCTGGCAATCTCGATTTTATACACTATATATTCATTCTAAAAAGAAAAAAGACTCTTAATGATATACAGCATAAAGGGGAAAATTGAATGATCTTTTATCCGAAATAATGTGAAAAAGGATAAGGAAGCCAAAAATTTGGATTTTTGGGTCTTATACTCTTATATATTACACCAGTTCTTAAAAATAAAATGTACACTATCAGATTTATATATATATATATATATATATATATATATATATATGATGCGAACCTACAAGGAAAAAGAAAAATGATTCCAAGGCCTTTCGTGTATTCAGAAGTACACCTCGTCAGGGAGTCATTGAATCATTCATTCATTTCTCGTATTTAATTGTGAAATTCATCCCATATATATATATATATATATATATATATGCCAAGGGTTGACAAAAGTAGAGACAGCTTTGTTTTTTCTAAAAAAAAATTTTTTGATCTGATTATAAAAGTTAATTAATAAATATTAATAAATTAATTGAATCATTATATTTAAAAAACGTGTTCCTTTTCCTTTTGCATTTATTTATTCAATAAATTTGTTATTAGTTAGTAATTTTTATAATTAAATAATAAAAACTGTAAAAAAAAAACCAAAGATGTCTATTTACTTTTGTCAACTCTCTCTCTCTCTCTCTCTCTCTCTCTATATATATATATATATATATATATATATATATATATATATATATATTAGGGTGTCACTTAAATGCAAAGTTTGAAATTTTCATGCTGACACCCCGCGAATCTATTCCATTGGTAAAAAAAACATGGTGACTGAAAAATCTTTTTATTTGAATAACTATAAAAGGTCGCCCCCGCCTTCCAAAGTTTAATGCTTGCGCGGCGTCTCCATAATCGTTCATTAGATATCTATATATCTCTATATATGTGTGTGTGTGTATCTGTGTGTGTCTGAATATCTGAGAAATAAAGTGAACAATACTTAACGATTCACCGTTTCTCATTTCAGCTACGTGATTTCTGGTGATGGAAACCCGGAAGTGTATATATCTATTAGGGGCAGCGGTTGATGAGGTGAAAGGATGCAAGCTTCCTTCCTACAGGCAAGCATTCGGTTACTTCCTTTACCTTCACCATGAAAAGAAAATGACAATACGTGACGCGTTGAGGAAGTCACTTCGAGCAGTGATGTCCTTCTGGGAGAAAGCTCACATTCCAACCAGACTCGAGACACACTGCGTCAGCAAACTGGATAAAGTCTTCGAGGAGTGGAAAGGACTCAGAAAACACGCCTCAAGGACGAGCGATTCACACAAGACGAAAGAAAAAGAATTCATTGAACCCCTCGATCGTCTCTTTGACATCGCCCACGCTGATTGTGAGAAATTGGTCAAGTACCCAGAGGATTGGGAGTTCCTTCAGCAGCAACGCCAGAAAGGACGTCCAGGTTCAATGGCAGGTTTGGACATGACCCATCAGCGCCAAGTCAAAGATTGTACTCGACGTCGGGAGGAAGAGGAGAAACGAAGAAAGCGATCAGCAGCTGAAATGGAGGCAGTATCCAACGAAGCGGTTTTGGAGTCCTCATCCTCCAGCTCAGATGATAGCGAAGAAAAAGGAGCATGTGGTGGTTCGTTAGCGTCTAAACAAAGAGCAACGAAGAACATCATGACATCGGAATTGGCGGCAGCGCTTGATCGCACGCAACTCTCGTCAAGAAAGGCCACATATCTGCTGTTTGAGGCAGCTTCCAGCTTAGGGCATGATGCTAGCGACTACAACATCAATCGTGGATCCATTCATCGTCAGCGTGAAAAATTCCGTACCCTTAAGGCTCGGCAACTGAAGAGCGAGTTCCAAGGCAATAGTCCGTTGACTGTTCACTGGGACGGAAAACTCATGCAAGATCTGACGTCACGAGAATATGTTGACCGCTTACCTATTCTTGTATCTGGCTCCGGGACAGAGCAGCTCCTCGGGGTGCCAAAACTTCTGTCAGGAACCGCGCTGGCACAAACAAATGCCATCATAGATTGCCTGAATGAATGGGGAGTGACCGATCATGTCAAATCTATGTGTTTCGACACAACCGCGACAAACACAGGCGACAGATGCGTTCACCAAAGCAGCTATTTTTAAGCATAGAACGGAGCTCATTGAGTTTGCAAAATCACAAGCACTTCAAGTTCGTGATGACTATCAGGAATTCCTCGATCTTTCCGTCATCTTTCTTGGAGGAGTTCCATACAAGGGACTAAACTTCCGCGCCCCTGGTGCTATGCACCGGGCGAGATGGATGGCTAAGGGGCTCTATGCCATCAAGATCTGGCTCTTCCGAAGACAGTTTAAACTGACGAACACTGAGGAACGCGGAATTCGAGATATCTGCCTCTTTTCTGTTCTAGTTTACATGAAAGCGTGGGCAACAGCTCATCTGTCCATCGAAGCTCCGCTGAATGATTGGGAATTGATGAGGACGCTCCTTCGATACCCGCACAAGAAAATCTCTGATGGTACCACCAAGAAGCTGTCTGCGCACCTGTGGTACCATTCGGAGGAGGCAGTGGGTCTGGCGTTCTTTGATGAGAGGATATCGATGGAAGTGAAGTGCAGCATGGTTGCAGCGTTAGATCAAGAAGCCCCTCACATGCCGCCAAAACGACCTTTGGTTCTTGATACTATGTTCCTCAGTGACAGCAAAGGACTGGAGCAACTGATCACAAAGAACACCCGAGGATTCTTCTCAAAACTTCAGTTGCCAGATTGCTTTCTGCTCCACCATCCCAGTTCATGGACGTCAAACTCTGAATACGTGCAAGCTCGGGATGTGGTCTCCAAACTTGCAGTGGTGAACGACAGAGCAGAACGGGCCGTGGCTCTGGTGAAGGAGCTGAACGGAAAGTTGACAGTGAAAGAAGAACAGCTCCAGTTCCTCGTTCAAGTTGTCACTGACCACAGAAAGCAACACCCAGCTCCGAACAAATCAGCATTAGTGAGGACGCGAAAGAACTAATCACTGATCAGCGTATGAGCACCAATTATTCTGCTACTGTATATGTATTTTATTTCTCAATGTTTTGCTTTTGTTGCTTCTCCATTTTGTACCATTATTCGCCAAATTATCTTCTATTTTGATTATATAATAAACTGTTTGTATTCTTTGCGTTTTTAAGTGTCTTACTTTCGTTATTTCACCAAATTGCCTTGTTTTTTTTATCTGGTTCGGCCCAAGCTGTGAACACTGAACAGCTTGTTGACGTCAACAAATGGGTCTTGTTTTCAGTGACGAGGGCGACCTTTAAATGATGACCAATCAGGACCAAATTTCTCTTCCGTATGTTTTACACCAAATGGAACAATGTTAGGGGGTGTCATAGGAAAATATCCATCGTTTAATTTTCCCCCAATTACCTAGTGACACCCTAATATATATATATATATACACACAACGGGTAGCCCAAAAGTAGGTATACATTTTCATATGAGCAATCCAAGAATAAGCAGCCCAAAGTCCCCAATCCAAGAAAAAGCACCCCATTTAGACCCCAATCCAAGAAACAGCACCCCAGTTCGACCTCAATCCAAATTAAAGGATTTTAACATCAACATTCCTCGAAAACTCTGTCCAGGTCATTGCTTGATCGCACTTAGCACACAGCATCACCTTTTTTAATAAGATTTTTTCCCTTACACCTTACACCAATCTATTACTGGCAATGGATCTTCAACCAATAATGGTAACATTTCAGTTTGAAAAGTTGATGCTGTCATCTTGCCCTCAAACTTCTGAATGATTTTTTACATTTCAGGACTTATTTATAAATATATCGAAACCTACGGTAAAATTATCGAATACCCGGTTAGGTTAATTGAATGTCAGGTTAGGTCAACTGTATGCCCTTGACGATTGGTTAGGTTAAGTCGTGATATTTTCGTTAAAACTAACGAAAATATCACGACTTAATCTAACCAATCGTCAAGGGCGTACAATTAACCTAACCGGGCATTCATTTAACTATTTTAGAGCAATTAACTCCATTTTAGAGTAATCCAAGAATAAGCACCCTCGTTCGACCCCAATCCAAGAAAAAGCACCCTAAATTGATTTGGGTGTTTATTCTTGGCTTGCATATATTATATATATATATATATATATATATATATATATATATATATATATATATATATATATATATAAAGTAGGTATACAGGTGATGATTTATTTAATGAAACTTTACACCTAATATGTGTTAATCACGCAGGTGTTCATTATTATCTACCCTGAAAGGAAATTAATTTTAAAAATCAACATATGAAATTGTATACCTACATTTGGGCCACTCTGTGTGTGTTATATATATATATATATGTGTGTGTGTGTAAAGAACGACGCTTGTTTAGAAGAGTGTCCGCACAAGAGGAGAGAAAACGAGCAATGAAAAATGAGGCACCTCCCGGGAATCGAACCCGGGATCATCCGATTACCGGTCAGATATGATAACCGTTGGCATTACACCAAGGTCCTCGATGAATCAGAACTCATAATTCTCCTACGTACGAGCGGAATCGAATGCCCTTTTGAGGGGGCACCTTCTCATGCAGTAATATATATATATATAATATATATATATATATATATATATATATATATATATATATTAACTGCAAACGACACACAGTATAATTAATATAAAGAATCATCCGATTGCCGGTCAGATCTGATCGGCAATCGGACGATCCCAGGTTCGATTCCCGGGAGGTGCCTCATTTTTCATTGCTCGTTTTCTTTCACCCTCTTGTGTGGACACTCTTCTAAACAAGCGTCGTTCTTTACATTAATTATACTGCGTGTCGTTTGCAGTTAAAATGTATATACATATGGCATGAGAAGGTGCCCCCTCAAAAGGGCATTCGATTCCGCTCGTACGTAGGAGAATTAAGAGTTCTGATTTATCGAGGACCTTGGTGTAATGGTTATCATATCTGACTGGCAATCGGATGATCCCCTGTTCGATTCCCGGGAGGTGCCTCATTTCTCATTGTTCGTTTTCTCTCCTACTCTTGTGCGGACTCTCTTCTAAACAAGCGTCGTTCTTTTCATTAATTATACTGCGTGTCGTTTGTAGTTATATATATATATATATATATATATATATATATATATATATATATATATATTGTAATTAATGTTGAAGACTTTTGTATCTACAGTTTAAGGGAAGATAAAAAATTTATATTTTACAGAGAACACAATTCCGCCTATAAGCCCATTTCAGGGTATGAGCAGCTCGCAACAGTATTGTCAAGTAAATAGGGCGTCACTGTACTAAGAAACCTCCCTTACGTTGTTCATGGCCACAAAAAGCAACCATGCTGTGTGTTACCATATATAGTTCAAAGAATATCGAAATTCGTATTCAGCGTTTATATTATTTTATGCGAACTTTATTTCAAAATGGAGTGTACTGTATAGTTTCGGTTTTGACTGCATCTCTTCATCAAGTGTATATATGTAAGTACAATACGCATTCATAGCACCACATAATTTCCATGTATACCCTATACGATTAAATGACAAACCTTTGCAAAAGTATATATAAATATATATATATATCTGGTTTCCCCAAGAGTATGAAAGTTTAGCGAGGTACTACAGTATACCCTCGTTATACCGCTGTTGCTAGTACATGCTTTAAGTTTGGTGGCAAATGAGGTAATCAAGAAATGCGAGTTAATTCAAGTAAACAAAATTTTATTAGCTAACTATACAGTACACTACCGTACACCTACATACAACACAGTTTACTAACTATCATTTCAAATTTGCAACATCAAAGTTTCCAATCCTTGCTTTGGTAATAGGAGAATTCTGCGCTCTTTCGATTCATTCCACTTGGAATTGATAGCCGCTAACTGTTGCGCACTCGATTGAAAGAAAGGGTTAAATAATCGTGAAGATTAGGTTTTAAATCACGGCATTATTAATACACTGTAAACTGGTTTCAAGGCTTATGATTCCTCATAAGATACAAAACTATCGCTTCGTGTCGTTCGGGCAACAACTGATAAATTAAAACCATCAAGTACATTTTCCGAAGTGACAAAACTGTTTAGTTAGAGAGAGAGAGAGAGAGAGAGAGAGAGAGAGAGAGAGAAGAGAGAGAGAGAGAGAGAGAGAGAGAGAGAGCATTGTTGTTATCTGTCGGAGATGCTCATACCCTGACGAAAGAGGGAGCGATCGTTTTGTGAACTTCATTAAATAAAATGCTTTAAATATGCAAATTTCAGAACTTAAAACAACCTCTGTAAGTTTCTCCTGAAAACAGCAGTGGAAAATGAACTTTCCTCCCAAAGTAGAAATGGATATGCCTCCAATATATATATATATGTGTGTGTGTATGTGTGTGTGTGTGTGTGTATGTGTGTGTGTTTGGTGTTTGCGCGCGCACGCATCTTGCTCCTGATGAATTATGAACCTGAACCTATAAAGCGAAGAATGTCTGCATTGTAAAGTAAAGACAAGCGAGGAAGTAACTATGGATTGGACTGCTCATCGGATGATGGTAATACAAAGCATTGTTGCTTCCATTAGTGAGCAACCTCGTACGTAAACTTCGTTAGTATACGCTGACCATCTATATACTTAGCAATGATTCTCCGAGTTGAATAGGTGTATGAGTGGAACGATATTTTGTAAAAAACATTGAAGCTTTAATCTATTAAAACGCTGTATTTTAATTATTATTGCATTATTATCGCAGGAAGAAATGGGACCTTTAAAAAGCGTCGTAAACGTTTTAAAATACATCATTAAAACGTTTTAAATACATCATTAAAACGTTTTAAAACACATCATTAAAACATTTTAAAATACATCATTAAAGCGTTCTAAAATACATCATTAAAGCGTTCTAAAATACATCATTAAAGCGTTCTAAAATACATCATTAAAACGTTTTAAAACACATCATTAAAACGTTTTAAAACACATCATTAAAACGTTTTAAAACACATCATTAAAACGTTTATGGCATTTACTAAAAGCCAAATTTCTGGCTTAGTAGTTAGTATCACAATTTTTCCTAATTACCTCATAATTAATTGAGTTCTACTAAACAGTAAAATAACTGAATTTATACATTATAATCTTAACAATATATATATATATATATATATATATATATATATATATATATATAATGTGTTGGGTAATTAGAAGCATGGCGAGGCTGAGAAAGTCTCTATAGCCATAATTACCCAATAAAAATTAGATGGGCAATTAAATGTTTTGTTAAAATAGGAAAAGGCGACTCGCGGAAAGTCGTATTTTAAATGGAAACAGCCTATGACTTCCTTAAATGTATTTTTATGTAGATTTCGGCTTCACATCTGAATTAGAGTGAAATGTTTATTTCTGCGTCTTGGAAATGTGCCTCTGTGCTTTGTGCAAACAAAAAACAAGAGAGAGAGAGAGAGAGGAGAGAGAGAGAGAGAGAGAGAGGAAAAAAAAATATAAGCCTGTAATTTTCTCCTTTGTTTGACACACACATACACAAATATTCTGCATGAAGTAAGTGAAGTGTGTGTGTATATATATATATATATATATGCACACATACTTGTAGATATCTTAGTTTGTGTGCAGAGAGTGAGTTTTTTTAAAAGGGAAACTGTCTCATAAGAAATGAGATTTCTTTAGTATTTTTTCAAAGTGAACTCCAGTTTTTTATTGTTCCCTTAAATCAGAATATGACGTCATAAGCAAAGCTTGTAAGAAATTTTTTGTTTTTTTCTTCTTTCGTAATAAAAAATTATTTTCCATATAAATAAAAGGATGTAAATATAAACCCTCAAAACACTTGAGCGAAAAATGAATTAATCCGAATATATTTAACAATAATTTCGTGTTTATTACGTTAAAATGCAAATGCATTTTATTTATACTGTTTTTTTTAACCGTAATTTTTATGGTATTTCGTTTCTTTATTCGAAATTATTGCCAGCTCTTTTTCGACGCAATGGATGCTCTATTTCCGCCTTTCTCTTATTCAGTAGCGCTGCAAGAATCGTATTTATATTTCTGAGGGCTCCAAATAAGAAAGTCCTCCTTGGCTTCTCGTCCACCTCTCCCCCCCCTTCCTCACTTCCAGCTAACTCCCCCCCTCCCACAACTCTCATCCTCCGTTTCCTCTGCTCCCCGCCACCCCCCCCATCCTCCTACATGCACATCCGCAGCCCCCACGAACACACTTCGTCAGTTCGCGCTCATCATTCGCCGTTGGATTGGTTTTCCATGCAAATGCCGAGTCGGCCGTTAAAGAATCATCCCACAATGCTTGTTTGCAGCGATACTGGGGCGTAAAGGCGTCGTGAAACCCTCCTCGAAGTCTTTTTAAGGAGCGCTTCCCAAACAACTAATTTTTCTAACAAAAGAAGTAGTTAGGGGCGGCCTCCCCCCTCCCCCCTTTTATCCCACTTTAAAAACTCTTCATTCGAGGATATAAAACTTGGACATATATACATACTCATTGAGAAGCACGGCCGGCCGGCACTGTAATCCCTCCGGCCTCCAGGCAATTACAGTCTCTATGATACGAGGCTCTTAGGACGAAAATGGTCAGCGAAGAAAGCTAAATTTCATCAGTGGAGGGACAATTACGGCGCACTTAGATCAAACGAGGTGGGGAGGGTTGCCAGATACCGAAATATTTGACAAAGATTTTTCGATCAGATTTTGATATTTTTTATTTTTCATCTTATAGGGAACTCCTGTTTGGGGTTTCGGGGTGGGGGAAGAGAACCTCACCCCCCCCCCCTTTTAACTTTTATCTCATAAAAAATTCAACTTAATTACATCGTCGATTTTCTAGTCTCTTTTAATAACAGAGCTAAAAACAGAGAAGGTTTTAGGCACTGAGTGAGGGGAGAGCTAAATCAACGCGTGCCAAGCAATAACAATCTCACACTTTCTTGACTGAGGGGAAACAATTATTTGAGTTTGCTTACAGTGCCTCATAGAGCCATAGGATGGCGCAACTCCTCCCTCAGAGCCATTGAAGAAGGGAGTAACTTTATACATACTCGCATCAATTTTTTAATGACGGAACTAAAATATGGCAACAATACGCGTGAGAATACAGTTTAGTACTATTTTAAATTCAATATATATATATATATATATATATATATATATATATATATATATATATATGCCAAATATTGCAGTACATCAACTATTGATGTACTGTAATATATATATATGCCAAATATTGCAGTACATCAACTATTGATGTACTGTAATATATATATATATATATATATATATATATATATGCCAAATTTGCAGTACATCAACTATTGATGTACTGTAATATATATATATATATATATATATATAGATATTATATATATATATATATATATATGCCAAATATTGCAGTAC
>JAJOZX010010820.1:27500-122131 GCA_023014485.1 Bathynomus jamesi
ACAAGGAGAGTGTATAACTGATTTTGATTTTACCTCAAAAGATATAGCGCGAGCTATAGGACAAATGAGGTCACATTCAGCTGCAGATCCAGACAAATGGAACCCCTTATTGATTAAAAACCGTAAGAATGAAATAGCTACACACCTATATTGAATATGGAGAAGATCCCTGGACACTGGGAAATATCGAGCATCCTGAAAAGGGTGAACATTGTCCCTATATATAAAGGAGGGGATAGGTCTCAAACAAAGAACTATACACTTGTGTCACTGGCATCCCATTTCACCAAAATATTTGAAAGAATAGTCAGAGAGAAAATCTATGACTTCTTGGAGACACAGGAAACATTCATTGAAAACCAGCACGGATTCCGATCAGGAAGAGCGTGCCTATCACAACTAGTAGAACGTTATAACAATATTATATACAGTATACACTTGAAAGCAATGAAAACTACGATGTAATATACACAGACTTTGCTAAAGTATTCGACAAGTGTAATGAAACATATGGGAATAACAGGCAAAGTAGGAACATAGATCTATAACTTCCTCAAAGAACATCAGCAAGCCGTAAAAATTCAAGGTATATCAGAGTCAGAATCAGAAGTACGCAGCTGAGTACCACAAGGAACAGTATTATCATGCTAACAGACAGAGACAGACATGGAGTAACCAACAACAGTAAAATAACATCTTTTGCTGATGATACAAAAATCAGCAGAAAAATCAGAGATGCAGAAGAGGTGGAAGCCCTAGAGACAGACACAAACAGAAGGTGCAGATGGTCAGATAGTGCTGCGAATAGTACTTACGAAGAAAACTTTCCTAAACGTTTTCGCAATAGCCTCTTACAACTTAAAAAAGATGGTGAGCTCCATATTACTAAAGCAGACAAGGCTAACACCATAGTTATTATGGACAAAGTGGAATACATTAGAAAGATGAACGAGCTTCTCCAGGACCCCGCCACATACAGAAAGCTTAGGAACAACCCGAAGGATGACGTCATCAAATCATTCAATAGTGGCTTGAAACGCATTCTCAAAAATCATAAGGACTTAATTCCGCTTTTCATGTCCAGTTCGCCTTCTCTTCCCTACCTTTACGGTCTTATTAAAACCCACAAACCTGGCAACCCTATACGCCATATTATTAGCTCTGTGGGTTCTATTACTTATAAACTTTCCAAATGGCTTGCAAAGTCTTGTCCCCCATTCTCGGAACTATCTCCGATTCATATGTAAAAAAATCCATGGATCTTACTGAAACACTGAATAATATACGCACTGAAACCAACGATAGATTGATCAGTTTCGACGTTTGTTCATTGTTTACAAAAGTGCCGATTGATGATATGCTTGACTTTCTCTCCCGAGAATTACATAAATATGACCTGCCACTACCCGCACACATCGTTTTGGAACTCATTAAACTTTGCATCAAAGACTGTAAATTCACTTTCAATAGCGAATATTATCAACAGGTTTTTGGATGGCCATGGGTAAGCCCTTGTCGCCCCTCCTCTCCAATATTTATATGGAGTTTTTCGAAATCACTTACATTCCGAGAATCTTGGGGTTTGGCATCCCATGGTTGCGGTACGTTGACGATATTTTGTGTATCTGGCCCATGAAGCGTGACCTGGATGACTTCATCCTTCAGTTAAATAATCAAGTCCCCTCCATTAAGTTCACTTTAGAAGTGGAACAAAACAACTCAATCCCGTTTTTGGACGTGCGTGTACATAGGGAAAGCCCAGGTTTTAAGTTTAGTATTTGTCGGAAAAAAACAAACAATTTGTCCTACGTACACTTTTACTCCGGACATGACACCCCTATCAAGAAAGACATATTTTCTTCAATGTTTCTCCGCGCTGTTAGGATCGCCAGTCCGGAATACATGGATGCCGAATTAGAAAAAAATCAACAGTATTGGAAGTGATTTGTGTTACCCACCTGCTTTTTTCGAATCTTGTTTTAACAAGGCAAAACGAACTTTCTATCGTGTGAATAATAACCCTCGCACTTTGTCGAAGAATATTTTAGTACTTCCATTTTCCCAGGCTTTTTAGGCATTGCTAATGTACTTAAACTTTTGAATATTAATGTAGTATTTTCATATGACAATATTGTGAAAAATATCGTAGTAAAAAATAGCCCTACCAATAATTCAGGCATTATCTATAAAATTGGTTGTAAGCAATGTGATTCCTTTTACATTGGACAGACGGAAAAGGATTTGCACACGCGTGTAAAACAGCATCAATATTCCGTTAGAACGGGACAGTCGTCCAGTGCCCTTTTCGTCCATTTGTCAGAGTTATCCCACTGTATTGCCTGGAATAATGCTTCAATTTTGTTTCATTCAAGCAACATTGTTAATAGAAATATTCTTGAGTCTGCCATTATTCAACTTATAAATAATTTCAATATTAACCAGGGCCTTTTTCGCTTGATCCCGTTGTTTTGAATTCGTTCAGAACGGATTTAGACAAGAGGGGCAAAGTGCTAAAACTCTGGTAGCTTTTCCTTATAAATTTATATGCTCCTCCTACAATTTTTATTCTTCTATTTTATTTTTTTTGTGACCAATATATAGTCTCGAGCTTGTTATTTATTTCATTGTTCCTGAGGATGTCATTAGACGAAAGCGCTTGAGCACTATTTGTGTTTCCTTTTTCCTCCGTGGTTATTTTCATCATAAATATTATTCATGTGTTACTTTCGTGAAATAATTTTCATATATATATATATATATATATATATATATATATGTGTGTGTGTGTGTGTGTGTGTGTGTTCTGTGCAGTGGTAACGCATGCCTCGCTCAAAGTCCAAATAAAAGTTAAAATAGAGCGAAATCTCAATTCTTGTAAAGTATAAAAAAAAAAGGTGCCTGTTTTGGGTGAATATCTAGTAAATGCGGAATGATATAAATAAAGTTTAGAAATCCAGGTGTGTGTGTGGGTGCTGGTTAAGTGTGCGGTCTACCTACGATTCGGCGGTCTACCTTTTAATTATAGCTTCTTATCTTGTTTACTAATTGTTTGTTTACATCCCATTGTCAGTCGCCCTTGACGATTGGTTAGGTTTAGTCATGATATTTCGTTAGTTTTAACGAAAATATCATGATTAAACCTAACCAATCGTAGGTAGACCGCACACTTAACCAGCACCGTGTGTGTGTGTGTTGTGTGTGTGTATATTTTTTTTATTTTATTTTTTTCTAGTAAAAATATTATAAGTTTCAAATGGATTTCCCTGCTTTCTATGCAGGTTCTTGTACCATCGAAAGTGTTTTCCCTATTGGCGTTTCTTCATTTGACCAGTCAGAAAGCACGGGTGACCTTTTGTCCTTCGCTATATTCCCCCTTCACTCTCCATAGCGTCACTGCGGAATTCTTTCGCTCATTTTCCTCTCCATGAACTTTATTTTCACGTATCCACCAAGATAAAGAAGAATCAAAGTATTTTTAACTGGGTTCTGAAGCGAGTAATACGGCAATGGACACTCAATTCCAACTACTCTGCAAAACCCGCAAATTTGCCACTGACGCCATGAATCCATAATATGCAGTTTTTGCTTATATTTCCTACATATATTTTAAGCGTATGATATGAAATGATACAAATATTTGTCACATCTCAAGTGTGAAAGGAATAAAATTAATGAAATTCTTCTATAATGATTGTACAACAAAAATTATTGTACAACAAAAGTAGATTCATTTTGTATCATTCTCCGAAGGAAACAGTGAAGAAAATGAATACAACAGCAGAGTTACGAAGAAGGATATAAGAAAGGGAGAAGCAAAAGCGTATTTGAAGAAAAAGAACGGGAAAAGAACAGAAAACCTAATAAAAAAAACTAGTACGGATAAGAACATTAATACGACCGAAACAAAAGTAGTAACAACAAGGCAAATACCAACGAAATGTGGAACTCAAACTGTATGCAGACACTTTCATAAAAGGAATTGGAGAGAGAGAGAGAGAGAGAGAGAGAGAGAGAGAGAGAGAGAGAGAGAGAGAGAGTTACAAGGACAAGAAGTACCTCAAAAGGCCTTGCGGCCCATACCGAGGAAGTACCAATGGCAACGGGTGCCAGGGAAAAATTCCTACACCCTCAAATAGTGTGCAAGATTCGGTTTAACCTTTTCTTGAACTGATCCACAGAGGAACTGTTCACAACTTCTGAAGCTAGCCTGTTCCACGTGTCACAGATCTTATACGCAAAGTAATTCCCACACACACTAATGCTAAACCGTTTCAAATCCAACTTTCAACCATTGTTGCGAGTTGAGTTATCATTTAAACTAAACATGCTTCTAAAATCGACATCGTCGAACCCTTGTAAGAGCTTGAAAACCTCGATGAGTTGACACCGCGCAGCCTCCGAGTTTCCAACGAAAACAAATTCAGGGCGTGTAAACGTCGATTGTAGCCCATATGCCTAACGGAAGGGATTAACTTTGTGGCCCTCGCCTGCACTCGCTCCAGCCTCTCAATATCTTTCCTGAGGGTGGGCGACCAGAACTGCACAGCATACTCCAGGTGTGGCCGAACCAGGGAATTGTACAGAGAGAGCACAATCTCCTTGTTCCGAAATCGAAATTGCCTCCTGATATAACCCAACAGCTTCCGTGCTTTCTTTTCCAACTCTACGCACTGTTTGGTAAACTTAAGGTCGCTGCTAATTAGCACACCCAAGTCCTTTTCAAATCAGTGGCCTCGATATTACTACCCAACATAGAGTAGTCCGACTTGAGATTGGGGTAGCTAATGTGCATGACCCCTACATTTACCCAAGTTAAACGGCATTTGCCATTTTTCGGACCACTCTCCTATCCTACGTAGGTCCGCACGCAGTTGCTCGATCGCCCCAACATTGGCCCCAAGCTTGGTGTTATCAGCGAATTTGGCGATCCTACTGACGATGCCAGCGTCGATATCATTTATGTAAATGATAAACAACAGTGGCTCCAAAACGGAACCCTGAGGAACCCCGCTAGTGACCGAGGCCCAACCCGAGGTAGCCCCTTTAATTACAACCCTCTGGCACCTATTCTTCAGCCAGTTTCCAATCCAACTACCTACTTCCACATCGATACTCAGCGCGCGGACTTTGGCCATTAGTCGGCGGTGAGGTACCTTATCAAAGGCTTTCTGAAAGTCGGGATAAAGTATATCAATCGCCATACTCTTATCGTACTCACTCCACATGACGTGGAAAAATTCGAGCAGGTTGGTGAGACACGACCTATGCCGTCTAAACCCATGTTGGGAGTCCCCAAGCAGCTTGTACGAATCCAAATGGTCAACGATCCTATCCGCTATTATCCAGAGCTGGGCACTTGCGGCATATTTTGCGGTACTGCGGTACTACCAAACTACCAAACCGGTACCAAACCGGTACGCGGAAATTTGAATGCGGTAGCGGTACTGCGGTACTTTCAGCGATCCTTTGCGGTACTG
Organism: Bathynomus jamesi; assembly: GCA_023014485.1. NCBI lineage: Eukaryota > Metazoa > Arthropoda > Malacostraca > Isopoda > Cirolanidae > Bathynomus > Bathynomus jamesi. The sequence continues at coordinate 32,978 of JAJOZX010010820.1, forward strand.
CGTTATGCGGTCCCGGTTTGGTAGTTTGGTAGTACCGCAGTACCGCAGTACCGCAAAATATGCCGCAAGTGCCCAGCTCTGCTATTATCCCCTCTAATAATTTACCTACAACCGAAGTGAAACTAATGGGACGATAGTTCCCTGGACTTTCGTGATCCCCTTTCTTAAAGATAGGGGTCACGTTGGCTTCCCTCCAGTCACCAGGCACCTGGCCCGTCTCCAACGATTTGTTGGAGACGGGCCCTGTGCAGTATCCATTATAAACATGGTTATTGTCAATTTGCAAAGTAAAATGCCATCATTTCACTGTCTGTAGAACTCACGGAATACATGAAAGCTGCAAAAACAGTAAAAATTACTTCTTTCATCATCCATCAATGAACATTCCGGCTGAGATTGCACTTTAAAGTAATATGAAGAGATTAACGAATCTAAGAAATAAGAGTTTTCGATACCTTCGATAAATACTCAAACATTACCAAACGTGTACAGCGACAGACATCAGTGATCGAAGCCCGTGAGCCGAACCTATTAACTTTAAGGCGAAATTACATACACAAATGAAACCAGTATAAAGAGAATTTTACGGGTGACTACAGAGCAACGAAATGTGTCATACCGAAGGACAATGAATCTAAAATTCGAAAAAAGGAAAAAGGAAAAGAAAAGATAGAGATAATTCTAGCAAGCGTATAAAGTTCAAAGCCAAACCATTCTTCAAATTACACATTATATGAAAGGACTTATGGGAGAAATAAAGGTTGGCTTTACGTGTCTCACTGTAACACGTTTTAAAGATTGCCAAGAAATTTGAAAATTGTCAAAATTGTGAATACTGTAAAGTCTGTAACGATAAAAAAAAAGACGACAACGATGATACAGTACATACGAGTATATTATACAAAATAACAAAACACGAAAAAGATATTTCAGAAATTATGATAAATTCAACAGCTACGTAGAACTTTTGGGGGCAAAAACTAAAAATTCAAACGTGACAAATTGTTATATTCAGACCTCCTACCACATTTTGATATCATTGCTAAAGATCAGAAACTTGATAAAAGCTTTAAACTCTCCAACACCCAATATAATTCTTTGTGGATATTTTATTTTCCGATTTATAAAATATAAAAAGAATATGGAGAAGCGTGTGTATTAATCAAGGCAATTAAGGGGACACGGAGGAAACCAGGAACAGGCATGCAAGAATGATGACTTAAAAATAGCTTCCTTAATACTATCAGAGCACAACATTATTGAAGTAATAACCAGCGAGATGACTATCCATCGAAAGAAAAACCACATCCTATAAAAAGAGGTTAATTTGAACATTTTAAACTAAATTCTAAGGCTACAAACTGGGATGGTACAAAAGCAATCAAAACAGTCATAGACTGGGAAATATCATCTTTAAGGATAAAACAATGGAAGATAAGCTATTATCATTAAAAGAGGAGAAATGTTGGAAAAATTATGTTCCGGAGAAACAACCAAGGTGAAAAAGAAACAACTTTGATAGAGAAAAGCGAGCAATGTTTCGCAAGGGAAAGAGACTAGCTGCAAAATTAGAGAACTGCCAAAAGAATAGTGCCAAAAAAGTGATCAGTGAAAAGCTAGACAGTATTGATTGTGACATATGAGTACAATATCTAATTGAGAAATATCCATAAAGAGAACATGAAGATACAAAGGGAGTACAAAGAAATACAAAGGACACCAAATAGCAACAGATCGGCTGGTCCCTACGAGACTGTCTGTCTAAGAAGGTAGGTTAAAAGAAGTAAGAAGATGCTTATAGATGCAATTAAGATAAATCCAAAATATTTCTAATTTAGCTTCGCAAAAAAGAAACTAAAGAATCATGGTACCACCGGACCTTTAAAGAAAGAAAATTATGTACTAACTGATGATATAGAAGAAATACACTGAGAAAAATAATCCACTTGACTTGACCTTAACACCTTATCAATTCAATCACACAATACAAATATTTGAAATTATTGTTAATGATTTATCTTCTGTCACCAACATTATCTTATTTTGGTCAGTTCTTTCATTCAACTGAAGTACAACAGCACAACAACGAACACAACACAACATCACTAGTGCGCTGAACCTCTGGTCCACTCCGGAGAGGGCGATCAGTTACCTGCGTGCCGCCTGCTTGCTCGATCAGGGTGGGCTGATCGGCTAAACAACAACAACAACAACTGAAGTAGAATAATTTAGATTTAATAATTAGTACGTTATTGACAAAGAAATAAATTTTTAGAATGAAATTGATGTTATGACACATTAGATGTAGTTTATGTCAAAAATGTTATATTTTTTGGTAAATTTGTGATTGAATGAAATTGAGTTATCGCATTGGTTTTTATGACTATATAAAGGGTGATCCAGAGAAATGGGACCCAAAAGAAACCCCTGTAACTCTTAAAGTATAAGTCCTTTTATAAAATCATACGCATCATTCGAAAGAGGATAGTTACAAGTTTGTACAGGATTGTATAGGTTTTGACAATACAAGACAAGATAAGATACAAAACAAAATAAAAGTGTTAGTTAAAACTAACCCTTCAAGATGACTGCATGGACTGTGGAACAGCTGCGTTTCATAACTGAGCAATATTATGAGCATGGAAGAAGTGTAGTTTCAGCTCAAAGATCTTTCAAGACAAATTTTCAGATGTCGAAATCACCTTCTAAGAGCTGAAACTACACTTCTTCCATGCTCATAATATTGCTCAGTTATGAAACGCAGCTGTTCCACAGTCCATGCAGTCATCTTGAAGGGTTAGTTTTAACACTTTTATTTTGTTTTGTATCTTGTCTTGTCTTGTATTGTCAAAACCTATACAATCCTGTACAAACTTGTAACTATCCTCTTTCGAATGATGCGTATGATTTTATAAAAGGACTTATACTTTAAGAGTTACAGGGGTTTCTTTTGGGTCCCATTTCTCTGGATCACCCTATATAATTAAAAATTAATTAATTAATTAATTAATTAATAATAATAAAAGTAATAAACCCAATTATTACAGAGTTCCCACTCAAAGAGAGTTTTCTTTGAAAATATAGTATTTTAGTACATATTAAATGTTTACAATAATAAACAAATTATTATTTAGTATTTAACAAGCGGTAGCTCGCTATCGCCCTCCGGATTTTTTTTTATTGGTTGTAGATTTAAAATTATATTACATGAAGCCCTCATAGGAAGTGGCTAAGCGACAAAAGTATGGCATATCACATATATCTCATATATATGGCATATCACTGGATGGTACAATCGTAACCACCAATACTTTATAAAATATCGGTAATATAATTACAAAAATTGTAATAAATCGTAACTGCAAATCGATGAAAGAATGGAGCTTAATATCCCAATTAAATTGTGAGTCCTTTCGGGCTATCCAATCAATCACAAATGTAAAGAGAAAAAGACTTTTTTTTTCACTTTTTCATGTATTTTTTTTATTATATTATATGAGGCCCTCATGGGAAGAAGTGACTAAGCTACAAAATTTAAAAAACGCCATTACCCCCATCACCCCCACCCCTCTACTCCATTACCCCCACACATAAAAGTAAAAAAGCCATTACCCCCACCCCCACTCCCCCAATTACCCCACCTCTTCTCCCCATTATACTGCTACCCGCCCTCCGAGCGGGTAGCAGTATATATATCACAGTACAAATGTGAAGCTCAAGATTTTCACGGTTGCGTTCTTTCTGTAGTTTTATCGCGGTGCTGGGCCTTCGGACCCAGTAACCGGTGACCTAGGACCGGGAAACTTGACAGAGCACATCGTCAACTCATGGGCTATCAGTTGGTGGTGGTTGCAGAATTTTCCGATGTGCCGTTTAGGCTGTGCACGGTTCCGAAAAAAGCGGACACACACACACACACACATTTTAGCTCAATAGTATATTAGATTAGTATTTCGGTTTATAGAAGCTAAATATATATTATAAAGAAATAAGTGCATATTTTTAAAGTAAATAAATAAATAAACCTGCATTACAGGTGTCTGAAACCTTTGTTTACTTTAAATGAACCTGGTCACATACAGGGTGTTTCACAACCGGTCTGCCATACTTTGGGGGGTGATATCGAGTAAAAACGTTAATACAACATAGGTGCTATTTCCAACTGTTGCGGAGCTACGGACGTTTTAAGGTGCACGGAAAAAATAAACGAGAGTATTAATCTGATGTATTTATTGCTACATTTTATGAGATACGCCTTATAAATGTTCAAAATGTCCGCCTCGGTTGAATCATTTCGGGGTGTTCTCGTATGTAAGCAGCGGCATCCATAATCCGACGCAAGGGTTCCTCTCTTGTTTGTACTTTGGTCTTGCAGACCATCTCTTTCATGAGGCCCCATAAAAAGAAATCTAACGGGGTTTGGTCTGGAGATCTCGGGGGCCACGATATTGGACCAGCACGACCAATCCAACGATTCCTGTACCGCTGATTCAAGTAATCCGTAACATGACGACCAAAATGTGGTGGCGCCCCATCGTGCTGAAAGAACATCCTACACCTTGTCTCCACGGGCACGTCCTCCATCAAAAAGCGACAATTCATTCGTTAGGAAGCTCAAATAAATATCAACAGTTAATCGTTGTTCCAAAACGAACGGTCCAATCAGCTATTCTCCAATTACACCGCACCGAACATTCACCGAGAATCGATGGTGAAAGTTTCCTTCAACGATACCGTGGGGATTATCGGCGGACCACAAGTGGGAATTTCGTCTATTGTTAATTCCATCCCGAATGAATTGTACTTCATCACTAAACAGTATACGATTAAGAATTTGGCGATGCATAACCATCCACTGACAAAATTGAACACATTTATCGTAATCATCCGGTTAAAGAGCTTGCACAGGTTGCAAATGATAGGGATACAAACCCTCATCATGTATGGTTCGCCATACACGCGATGCGGATTCACCAATTCGTCTAGAACTTCTTCGAACACTGGTAGTTGGGCTACGTTGTACTAGGTCCAGTATGCGCTCCTCCACAGCAACGGGCCGTCGTGCTACATGTTCTTGGTTACATGGAACAACTGTCCCCGTTTCCCTTAATCTCTGGTGTGTGTCACTAAACACTTGCCTCTTCAATATTCGGCGGTTCGGAAAACGTCTTCGGAAACGTCTGCATTTTCATACTCTAGTAACCTATAGGGTAAGTGCACAGAAGATCAATTAGTCAATTGGTTGGTATCATATGACCACACTGGGAGTAAGAAATTTCTTTTGTGAATCTCTAGAAAATTTGTGGGTCTCAAAGGCGTTCAGATCCCAGCAGCTAAAAATTTTAAAAATTGCTCTTGAAGCAATGACACATATTTGAGCTGCCAGGCATCTAATCTTTTTCTCTGCTCTCACTCTTTTCTATAGATATGACGTTAACTCCTGACTAAAGTAAATATAACGATTATACCTGATTTCAGTCCATTCCATGACAGTGATTGCATATTTAATTCGTATAGGTCGGACGTCTGAATCAACTTGACTACATTAATATTAATGTCGCATTGAAACCAGAAAATACATATTCTCCAAGAACTGGCACCCCAGAGAATTTTAGGATCAGGTAGGTATAATTTTTAGATCAGAGTTATACAAAAATTAAATCAGAATTATATTAAAATGAAGTCATATTGATCTTATTATGTGATGTTGTCATGACTTCATTTTAGCTCCACTTTAACTTAAAAAAAAAAATATCTCTTACGAACTACACTACGTGACTTTATTTTATTTATTTATTTATTTTTTGTATCAAATGGACATTATTTTTTCAGTGTATCTGAAATATTAGGAGATCAGTAAGAATCATCTTTCAGTACCCCGAGAAAGCTAAACTAATATATATGACAGCCATTCCTTTTCTGAAGACGTACATGGAGAAAACCCCATTACTAATTGAGGGTCGCGATTAGTAATAGGACGTGGTTTTTTCTTTCCTGTTTTTAAACCCATCAACCCCTCATAAATCCGTTTTTTCTTCTTTTGAAAATATTAGTAAAAAATGTTTTTACTTAAAATAAAAACGTAAAAGTGATCAAACTATGCTAAAGCCTTCTTTTGCCATAAACTAGGATCATATTAACTTTTACCATTGAATATTATAAGAGTAATTTATTATGATTCATTTTTATCATACATTATCAAGGCCTCTGAAATTACATTAGAGTGTGATTTATTTGAATGCATAAGAAAATATGAACCTCAAAGGGATCAAATAATGCGGAAAGCCTTCTTTGTCCATACTCTAGGACCACATTAATTCGACTTGATGATGACCGAGAGTAATTTATAAGTTTATTTTCCAACTTTAATTATGATACATATGAATAACTATTTCACTATAGACTATCATGGATGGTTGAGCTTTGATATACTTTCCTGTTCTTGATTGCAAACTATTTAAAAATACAGAAGTTGAAAATATATATATCTTCTAGGGAAGGAAGGGGTCATCAATGTTTGAACCACGGTCCAGATCCGGACCATCGACGAATTTTATACAGACCGCTAGGAATAAACCTAGGGTTGCCAGGTCTTTGGTTTTGGGACGGAGTCTCCGGAAATTGAGCTTTGTAAAACTGTCATTAAAAGTAGAATTTGCCTCTTTTCTCACAGATTTTTGGCAAGATAATTATTATTCTAAAAAATGAGGAAGATTATATATATATATATATATATATATATATATATAATATATTAGGGTGACAACTTCTTATAGGGATAAAATTTGAAATTCAAAAAAATTTGCCGGCCATTTGTCCAATGCTGCCACCCTATGAGGAAACACCGTAGACGAAATCTCATGGAATTCGGAAAGCATTTAGGGGTGCCTCGAGTCACATGAATGAAACTGTCGCGCGGAAGAAATTTCAAGAATGAACGAGTTTCGACAACGCTTCAAAAACAAAAATGTTTCGAGAATGCAAGTGTATTATATAATTTAATAGAATTGTTTCCTTTATTTCATACTATAGATTATGCAAATCGATTAATTTATTTCATTAAATTAAAATTTTCATAAATAAATCGTTAAATAATATGATGTGTATCAATCTTTGGATGATCAGCTTTGGTGCTTCAAGTTCATTTTGCATACGACTGCCTGACTGAAAACAACGCTTAGAAGTTCTCTCCCGATTCTTTTAAGATATCTAAGGTAATATTTTTTATTTTGATACATTGATTATATTATTATTGGAAATTGTTCTAGAAAAAGGGAGGAGGGGAGTAATGGGAGGAGTTGACAAGAAAATGGCTCATTCTGTCATGCGTCGGGAACAAACTGAAAGACGCCTAGCTCAGCACCAACCTCAAGCCAATATTACTTTTGAAAATATTGAGCTGGAATCTTCTTCTACGTCTGAAGCACCAAGTTCTGCGCCATCATCTGAAGACTCACCGCCCGCCTCTCCTGAAAAACGCAAGTGTTATGCTCGTGGCACTATCCAAGTCATCACTCCCGAATTGGCAAGTACATCGGATCGCACAGGAATCAGTCATCGTTCAGCACACCGGATTATCGACGCTACGGCTAGAAGCCTCGGCCATAACTCACAAAAACTCGCGCTCAACTATGAAACCATTAGAAAATCACGAGAAAGGCTCCGTTCGGCGACGGCAGAAAAGATTAAACAAAGGTTCACACCCAACGAAGTGCTCACTGTTCACTGGGACGGAAAAATTCTACCAGACGATGAAGGTGGTCGGTGTGACCGACTAGCCATTTTCGTAACCGGAGTTGATACCGAGAAGCTTTGGGTGTATCTAAGCTGACATCAGGAACGGGTGAGGTCATCGCCTCGGTGGTACATGCTGCGCTCAAAGAATGGAATGTGTCAGAAAAGGTATCAGCTATGAGCTTCGACACTACAGCTTCAAATACTGGTTACTTGTCTGGGGCATGCGTAATTTTGGAGCAGAAACTCGGCCGCCGACTCTTATACCTTGCATGTCGCCATCACATCCTAGAACTTGTCGTTGAGAAGGCGTACATGGAATGCATGGGACCATCATCTGGTCCAGATATCCTCCTATTCTCCCGCTTCAAAGAGACGTGGAATACAATTTGCCAAGATAAGTACAAGACCCTGTCAGACCTTCCATCGAGTCTGAATGAGAATCGAGAAGAACTGATCGCTTGCTGGAATCTATATCTGACGAAACATCAGCCGAGGGATGATTACCGTGAATTCTTAGAGTTGTCGATTACAATCCTTGGAGGTAATTTACCTAACTTTAGGTTTCGGCGACCTGGAGCACTTCACCGAGCACGTTGGATGGCAAAAGTAATTTATTCATTAAAAATCCTGCTGCTTTCCCATCAGTTCAGACTTACAACTCGTGAAATGTCTGGCTTAAAACGACTTGTATTTTTTGCCCTGGAGTTATATGTCAGCGCGTGGTTCACGGCCAGCAGTCCTTCATCTGCTCCCGCGAACGATTTGAAGCTTCTTCAAGACCTAGCAAAGTACCACGATGAAAAGATCTCAGCATCCTGCCTTAGTGTCCTCGGTCGTCACTTATGGTACCTCAGCGAGTACTTGATTGGTCTCGCACTCTTTGATAAAGGTATCAATGCAACGACGAAAAAGATATCGCTCGATCAATCCTCGAAAAAGAAGCTGCTGAAGATCCTCCAAAGCGAGCCCCAATACCTGCTGTTTCTTCCATTTCAACAAAGCAGCTCTCGGACTTTGCCTCGAAAGGATCAAAGCTTCTCTTTGAACTTCTAAAAATTAATGATGGTTTCTTGTCCAAGGAACCAGAGACCTGGCCGGACGACGAAGATTTCAAGACTGGTTTGACTATAGTTGAAGGACTAAAAGTCGTCACTGACATGGCAGAGAGGGGAATTGCCTTGATCCAGGCCTTCAATACAAAGATTACGAAGAATGAAGAACAGCGCCAACATCTCTTGCAGGTTGTTGAGGATCATAGGAAGTCTCAGCCTGGTACATTGAAAAAGGGGTATGGCTTGAGGAAAAGCAAGAATTAATGGGTGGTCTACAATTGAATGAAAGACACCCTGGAATATATTTAGTAAATATATTATTTACTTATTACGATTGGAGTACGCCTGCACTTAAACCTTATGAACTAAAACTAACGTTTATTTACATTAATTAAAAAAAATATTAATTTATTTTTACTAGGTAATGAATAATTAATTTTTGTTATAAGGAGAATTATTTACCTCACTTGAGACACCCTTAAATATTACCTGAATGACCTAATATTTACAGTACATTGTTTTCTCATGTAGTAGCAGCATTGAACAAATGGCCAATAAAAAACTCCAACTTTCGATTTTTATTGTCACCCTAAATTATATATACTATATATATATATCGGTTTAGCTACATAAACAAATAATGATGAGCTTCGTAGGTAAAATCTCCAGATTTGGAAACCATCTGATCTGGCAACCCTAATATAAACCCCATACTTAGATTATAAGATTTACTTTAAAACACAGTCAAACTTTGACATTTCGAATAAATCAGAATCAAGCTTTGTTTATTCTTTTTTGTAAAGTTCAAACCTAGTTTTCACTCGGAATATTAAAAATGGTGATTTTAAGTTTATTTCAGTAAAATAATGTCGGTCACCTTAACGAAAGCACCCTGGTAGTGGGGGAAGTGTGAGTAGCGGATCTAGGTACAGTTAAAGAAAATGTGTTATAGCGTTTATGCCAAAATTTGTTCGTTTTTCATCGTTTCGTTTGGGCTATACTGTACCTTTCGAATGCCTAAATATTCTGGAGCCCGTAAATCTTCCGGAGAGTTCAATTAACCTAACCTAACCTTTCCTAAGTAGAAATAAAGGAGATCTCTTCCATTTGGCCCAAACAAACCAATATAAAATGAACGCATTTTGGCTAATAAGTTACATTTTGGAGAAAACGCTGCTTGACGATCCTTGCTCAAGGGCCTAGGCCTAACATTAATTAATATAAATTTTTTTATAATTTGTACACGTATGCTAGATATTTTTCTTTGTTTTTTATTACATTTAGCAAATATTTATTCATTTATTTATTGGCTCTATACTTATCTATACTTTTCGTTTGAAATATAAAAGATTTTTTTTATTTAATAAACTATACATACATAATATTATTTGATTTTACATCATATAGAAAGTAATTTATTGAAACTATATTTATTTTATATGCAAACGGAAATAAGCTTTTTTGCAACACTAGTCGCGACCCATCACTGTAAAAGCTATTTAAGCTAAGAAATTTCTCAATAGTTTGACGCAAAACGATACAATGTTTCTGAAGAGAAACAGTCATAAATGGTAGTCATATGGTACAGTCATATGGTACAGTCATAAATTAAAATTTTTCTCAACACTCCCAGAAAATACAAGGTTGACTCCGAACTTTTTTTGAAACATTATAATCTTTATTAAACAAAAATTAATATTCTTAATTTAGGCATCACTACAATGGACAGAGAAAGGACATAAATACACTTAGTACGCAGAAAGTACGTACGCCATCCAGTGTTTCCTGAAAACGGTAAGATAAGCGTAATGATAATAAATAATTTAAATTTCTTAGCTATTTAAATGGATCACCTGAAGATCAGGGCCCCCAGCCTTCTTTAGTTAGCTTTATAAGGCTAACTAACGAAAATATCACGACCTAACCTAACCAATCGTTTAGTCTGGAGGTTGAGCTATGGAGGTAGTTGCTCCATAAGAATTAATTTAAAGCAAGTTGATTGTGAATTATTATATTATAATTAATTATAAAAAAAAACCGAGTCGAAGAGATGTATTCTGATCAATTTATTAAATGCAATAGTAAATAGTACAACAGGTAAATGGATATCTGTCAAGCCTTTCCAAATGACTTTTCACTGACACAACCTTAAGAAAATTAAGTAATTTACGGTTGGATTTTATGTTCATTAAAATAACTGTAATTTAGTTAAGGATTCAAGTCTTTAGGGTAATGGCGAATGTTATTTTGTTAAACAACACCGAGAGACAGTCTAGTAATGGCGACTAACAATATACTCACAAGCTATACTTAAGAAATTTCGAGAGCCCCAAAAACTTGTGATCCTGACGGACCAAAATCTAGAATTCAACTCTAGGTATGCTGATAGGGTTGCCAGATTTTTCAAATGGCCATGCGGGACAAAAATTTTTCTGAGGTTTTTTTTTAAGACCAAATTTTTTTTCAAATTGAAACGATTTCTTCAACGGTTACAACAAACAAAATTAGAAAAAAATTTATTACAATAATATTTAATAATTAATTAAACATCGTGAATAAATTGAAATTATTATACATAATATTGAAATTCTAAATCAATTTATCCCTAAAAAATTTGCTTAAAAAATAATTTTTGCGGAACATTTTGAACGCGGGATTTTTGGATCAAATGCGGGACTGTCCCGTAAAATACGGGACGTCTGGCAATCCTAGGTATGCAAGATCTTATGGCACCCTTGTAGAGGTTTTCTCCCCACTTCCCAACAAAAACACCCAACAAAAAACCGTTACAATCTTTAAGAAATTACATTCAAACATTATCTTCAGTTATCTTTCCTAAACAACTACATACAAAAAATGCTACACTAAAAAGTTTAATTAGAAATACTTAAAAAAATGCTAGGATCACCTGAAAATCAGGGTCCCCAGCCTTCTTTAGTTAACTTTATAAGGCTAACTAACGAAAATATCACTACCTAACCTAACCAATCGTTAGGTCAACTATACGCCCTTGACGATTGGTTAGGTTAGGTCGTGATATTTTCGTTAGTTAGCCTTATAAAGCTAACTAAAAAGGCTGGGTGCCCTGATCTTCAGGTGATCCAAATGCTATGAAATGAAATGAAATGAAATGAAAAGGTTTATTGGCAGACTATAGTCCATATGACAAATATTATTAATACAATGACAGTTCATACACTAATGATAGAAAATATACAATTGATTAGAAACTGCATGCACTGTCGAAGTTAAGTGGAGCTACAGACAGACGTTTTCGTACCAAGAAGTCCATAGCTTAGAGGATAAATGGCAGGACTCATGGATAGCTTGGATGATCGGGTTGGTTGATTTTTTAATTCTTTGCATTAGACTGTGTTGAGCACGTCTTGTTACCTCCGGGAAGCTCAGGACATTGCGGGTAGCAAACATTTGCGAAGCTGAGCATCTCGGGGGTAATTTATGTAAGAGGCTAAAAGACCTGTTATACAGCAAATTTAGGGTTCTGCCAGAACCTTTTTTTATAATTCACCCAGAGTTGCTGACCGTATATATTACTGCAGAAAGTACGAAAGAGTGTGTCTTTAGCTTCACTTGTACAGAAACGAAAGTTCCTTATGGTCATATTCGCTTTAGCACACAGGCTTCGAGATTGTTTTCTTATATCCGAGTCATCACTCAAGGAGCTGGTAATAGTTTGACCCAAATACTTAAACTCTTGTACTTCCTCAATTACTTCACCATTCATTTTAAACCTTATATCAGCTGGCTGATTACAGCTTTTCGGATGAAATTGCATAACCTTAGTTTTTGTAACATTAAAAAGAATATCATGTTTCTGCGAATACACTTCGCAGACTTTTAGTAGCCGATCCAGACCTTTAACAGAAGGACTTATTAACACCATATCATCGGCATAAACTAAGTCATTTATCCTTGCGTTATCTATACAACATCCCACTGTTGCCTCATTAAGTGAAGCAATTAATCCGTCGATATACACATTAAACAGCATAGGGGAGAGCAAGGAACCTTGTCTCACCCCGCAAGAGGAGCCAAAACACTCGGATAGTACATTGCCCCACCTAATAGTGAAAGATTGGTGGGAATACCAAAATTTCAATAAATTTAATATGTACATGGGAACCTTCCTGTCTTCTAGTTTTGCAAATAAAATATTGTGGTTCACCCTATCATATGCCTTACTTATATCAAGGAAACAGCTATAAATGGTTGAATTACTGTCAATGTATTTAGATATTGTTTCTTTAAGTACATAGATACACAGGTCAGTTGAGTGGGACCTTTTAAAGCCAAACTGATTAGGAGATGTCCATAGGAAATCATTTAATCGGAGTAACAAGAGTTTTTCTAATAGTTTCGAGAAGCAGGAAGCGACAGCAATGGGCCTGTAATTATTGCTGAACAGAATGTCTCCGTACTTATTTTTGACCAAGGGCAAGATATATACCCTCATTAACTCTGCAGGGATATAGCTATGAGCAAGCATGGCTGATAGGCAGTGGCGACTGGCGTATAGGAGCGATGGAGCGATGGAGCTGTCGCTCCCCCTTGCTTGAAACGATAAATATTAATTTAACAGATAAAAAATATATTAATTTTAAGATATTCAACAATTATTTTTATATTTATTAAAATATTTTTTTAATACAAATTTATGGCTTCTTTTGACATATAAGTACCGTACGGAAGCACCATGTGATTGTTTATGTACTAGAATTCTAAAAATTATAAATTTTATGAAATCGCACCCCATACATTTATACCACGAGTCGCCACTGCTGATAGGAGCAATGATATATGCAGACATACTACGTCATTTGCATATTTTAAGTGCTCATTCGATAAGTCATCTACCCTGACGCAGAACCAGTCTTTAACTCTTTAATTAACCTCTTTACTTCAGAAAATGATATCAAAATATTTTCCCTTGTCCCTCCCACAATCGTTTCGCTGTAATCTATCTTAAGATTATCCTACTCACACTATTAAGAATGTTAGAGTAGTGATTTTTCCACAGCTTTGCAATTTCATCCTCCCCCGACACCCCATCGATTGTCGGAGGGAGGACATTTTTCACACCCGTTTGATTCTTAACAAATTTCCAAAATTTTTGATTATCGTTATTTATGCGAGCTTCACAGGCTTTTGATGCTCGAATAGACTCTTCCTGTTTACATCGCCTTATGGCCGCCTTATACTGACCCCGACTTCTACACATATTCAAGTATACTGGTCCTAATCTGGGTCTACCATGAAAGCACCATGAAAGCTATATTAACAATCTTCATTACAAATATTTCTATTAAAAAACCAGATGTTATTTCAGAATTTCTCAGTGCCATTTATTAAGGTTATTACAATTCAGGTCTGCACATCACTACAAGATTACGTGTATCGCATTCATGTGATTAGTGAATATATGCAAATTTTAAAGAAAAAATTCGCCATGATGCTTCGATATAAATTTTCTGTAATTGTTGAAGTATATGATGTTGTAAACCACTTGTCTCTATAACTAAGAAGGAAGGAATTGTTTACTTTGCTATTAAAAATCTGATATAAATTGAAGAGCACATTTGTCGTAGGTTATCAATGACCATGAGTTAATTTAACTTTCTTTAAAACTAAACATATCGTGAGAATGAAGCGCCCTTTCTGTGTCCTATTTCATATGGTACACCGTTTAATAGGGATGTTCGTTCTTGGTACTGCATAGCTCAGTCGTGATACTTAACACTTTTTGCACCGTCCTATTAGATGTAAGTCAGAAAGGGCAATTTTTAGAGTTCAATACTTGGTCGCAAGGAAGGTGCCGGTGGATCGCAGGACACATTTTTTTGCGCAACACTGATATGATTAATTTTCTCTCAACAAATACTTCTTTTTAATAAGTATAACTTACATTGTTTTGCCAAAAATATATTTTGACATACCTTTGTGGTACACGGTAACGCAAGGTACTGAAAACAGTTCAAGTGAATGTCAAGCCTTCCACTTCAATAACTGTTGAAACGTACAGTAACACAGTTACCAGTACGTCTTCGTCTTCTGTTTCTAAACTTCCAATTAAGGGAATGAAAATTAAAAATCTAAACCAAATCATTACGAAACTATAACATTACAGATTCGGTGCTAATGAAAATGAAACCACTTTAGTGCTACAGTGTGTTTACTTGTGGGGAAACAGCAAACCAGAGCACGAAACCTTCAATATTGACTAGACATTTAAAGACTGTACACTCATCCATCAAAAATAAACCTGTTGAATACCTCAAGCGTTTGAAAGACCACTTAAAGAAAAACAGAAAATGTTTAAAGCACCGGTTCCCAACATCGGAGGAATTTGCCCATCTTTCGGGAAGGAATGCAAACACTGAGAACTATCTGGTCGTTTCAACTCCAGTTTATATCTTTCCTTCAACTCTTTCAGATGTGTAATTGAATGAAAGTGAATATGCAAACTTTAAAAATAGTATAGAAATTTCTAAAATTTAACATTACGATCATTATTTAAAGTAAAAGTAAACTTATCGTTTGTTTCATTTTAAAAGAGCATTATTTTTACTGCTCTTGGAAAATTTCAGAATAATACCGTTTTGAAGGTCAGTATAATCTTTATCACAATAGTTTTAATTTGAGTATTAATAAATTACAAAATGCTTTAATTCTAAATAAGCATCGCTGTCGGAGAAGTGGAGAAACCGCAGTGTGTGGTGTGCACCAAGGTGTCAATGTGTTGGGAGCCGAAGCATGAGCCCAAATAAACTGCGGCGCAGCTGGAGAAAGTCCACGCGATTCACGCTGACGAGGATGTCAGTTTTTCCAGCGCCTGGAACACCCCATCAAAGCTGTTCGCCTGGACTCAATGGCCGATTTCAACAGCAAAACGACAGCTTCGTACGAAACTTCCTGCTTGATTGCTCAATCTAAGAAGTCCCACACCATCGGGGAAAGCCTCATCCCACTTTGTGCGGAAGTTATCGTGAAAAGGATGCTGGAGGAGGATCCAGACAGGAAGTCCAAGCAGGTATCTTTGTCGAACATCACGATTCAACGGCGAGTTCTGGATCTCAGCGACGACATTGAAGAATAAGTTGCTGCTGCAATCCGAAAATTCCTGTCTTTGCGATTCAACTCGATGAATTCACAGATGTTGCCTCACTCTTTCAGCTCATCACATTCGTTTGGTACGTTGAAGAAGGAAGTTTGAAGACTTTTGAAGACGTTTGAAGACTCTCTGTTCTGTGAACCACTGCAGACCACAGCGAAGGCTCAATATATCTTCGATATCGTCTCGTGTTCTGTATCACTGATGGAGCACCAGTCAAAACAGTCTGACGACTGTCAGATAGCTATCCCGAGGAAACGCCTTCCCCGTGTTTTCGAGTTATGTAGCCAACGTAGGCAAACTTTCCCGAGAGCTAAAACCATCGCCTAGCACAGTCTTTCCGAAGCGACAACTTCTTAGCGAAGCTGACCTACCTTGTCAACACTTTTGCCGCCTTGAACACCGTCAACAAGTCTCCCCAAGGACAAGACACCACACTGTTTGGAGTCAGTGACAAACTTTGCGTGTTCTCCGAAAAACTAGACTTATGGTGTCGACGAATTAAACGCGGACAACTGCCACATTTTCCATCTCTCGACAACTACCTGGAAACTGAGAACGTGGAGTACTTTTCAAGAAGCCATCTTTCAGCCCACTGAAGGGCATATAAACCCAGGTACGAAAGTACTTTGATGAAGACATCTCTACGTTGAAAAGAAAGCAGTGGGTACCATTCTCGTTTACGACTCGCACGGCAGACCTCATCCAGGATGAGAACTTCCACTTGAAGGATTCATTTCTCTCCAGGCAGATTCAACTCTGCAGGTGGAATTCGATGAACTGTCATTGGCTGAGTTTTGAATCCGCCGCCCGCAAAAGTATCTGCGCCTTTCCAAGGAAGCGATTTCCTTGATTGTGGCCTTTCCGACGACGTGAGAGTGTAAGGCTGCGTTCAGTCAAATCGGTGTTATCAAAACCAAACTCAGGAACACACAATGAACGTGGAACCGGATGCTCGAGTCGTCTTTAGTTGTACTGTGCCGCGCATTGATTGTCTGATGAAAAATAAACAAACCCAGCCATCCCATTCCATTAACCTGTAACATTTACTAAATTGTAATTAGTTTGTTGTCACTTGAACGATAAATATTTAATCTACGAAAAAACTTGTTTTTTGTTCGATTGGAGAAGAGGGTAAATTATTTATCAGTCGGATTTCTGCAAAGGGGGAACTAATCCTAAAAGGTTGGGAACCACTGGTTTAAAGCGTGTACTATTTCAGAGTCTGCTCTTAAGATATCTTTACTAGTTTCCAGGTAGGGTGGCCATTTAAAAAGGAGGACACTGCGTATGTGGCCGTACGTTAAACATATTATATATATATATATATATATATATATGTTAACGTACGGCCACATACGCAGTGTCCTCCTTTTTGGAAATTTGGAAATGGCCACCCTAAGGACAGAGTGCTCAAAAGGCGGACTGTCCGCCTAAAGTCGGACGTCTGGCCACCCTATTTCCAGGGTTAGGTCGATTAACTTCCAAAATTAACTAGTTAAGTTAATTTGAGATTCTTACCAATTAAATTAAGTTAATGCAAATTTAAAAATTAACTAGTTAAGTTAAGATAATTTTGAAAGTTAATCAATTAACTTCTTTCTTGGAATTAGTTTGTAGAATCATCATTCTATATAATTAATCAAAGTAATGATAAACCTGTAATTATGTGGGATCACCTTGCATAGGTGGTTGTCAATGTCTGATAAATTATGTGCATTTTTTGCATATTATACAGGGCAAGACATAAGGATAATTTTTTCCATAAGCTTTTATTATTTTCTGTTTTATAAATAAATTAAATTTGTTTATGGTCTCAACTCAACTTTTAGGCCTATAATAGTTTTCGATTGTAAAAATGAAGGTAAAATTAATTTAATAAGTTATTTTCTAAACTGTATGTTTTATATTGTACACTTACCAATAATAGTCAAATTAGACACATAAAATATATATACTACACTTTAATTTCACTCAGAAAGATAAAACCAGCATTTTTATAGGAAAATTAATTAAAAATTAATTGAAATTAATCAATTAATTTGGAGATATTTCAATTAAGTGAAGTTAAGTTAAACTTTTTTAAAAATTTAAAAGTTTAACTGGTTAAGTTAAACTAATTAACTTAATCAGTTAATGGGCAAAAAAGTTAAGTTAATTAACTTAATTGACCGCCATAACAACTGGCAAAGAACTTGTTTTACCAATTGCAATCGATAATTGTAGCGAAATATTTGGTCAGTATGCAGCTGTTAAGTTGAAAGGCTGAAGTGGATTCATGTTTTCCAAATGTGATGTAAATATGCATGCGCCTCTCTCTGATAACGTGGTTGGTTGTAGAATTATCTAAGCCAAGACAAAACATCAGCTCAGTGAACGGGTCAAATTGCACTGTCATTCTTCTCTATTCAGTTGGATGAATCCATTGGCAATGCAAAATATGCAACGCTGTTGGTCTACATTAGATACTGTATCAATGAGGAGACACAAGACTATCATTTTAATATGGAATTAAGAAATCACAACTAGCAAGAGCATTTTTGTAGCCTTGAAAAGGTTCTTTGAAAAAAATGGGGTACACTGAGACAACTGCATTGGAATTACAACAGATGGTGTATTTCCATGATAGGAAAACACGTTGGACTCGTAAATCTGGTAAAGGAAATACTTTCACAAGCAGTTTGAACGTACTACTTCATCCATTACGGTGGCTTCTCTAGTGTTACCAATTAGTGATGCTGCAGCGCAAGTTACCAATAGTTTCCCTTTACTTTCACCTCCTTCCATAGCATCTCTATGTGTCACTGCTATAATTTAGGGTTGCCAGATTTTGATGACCGGATTAAAGGACACACAAAACGTTTTCAAGCTGCCACTCCCAGATTCTCAAATTATATATATATATATATATATATATAGAGAGAGAGAGAGAGAGAGAGAGAGAGAGAGAAGAGAGAGAGAGAGAATGATGCTCCCAAAAAATTTTTTAAATGTTATAGGATAAATATTTATTTCAACATCTTTTATTTTTACTATATTTAAAATGTTCTTGAATATAGACGAGAGCAGTACCACTACTGTATCTAAAAACTAAACTAATTTCGCCAGTTAGGTGTTTATTTGTAAAAAAAATAAATTCTTTTTACTTTTTACTTCATTTAATATTATACAAAAGAAAACAGCAAAAAGTAAAACAAAAATAACTACTTAATCTAGGAATTATTCATGTTGAGCATATTTAGTACTACTTCGAGAAGCCTTAAGAACTTTGACATCATTTTTTATTTTCTCTGCAAAATCTAAACAATTATCTTTAAAATTGAAGTAAATCAATAGTTCGCTCTTAATAAGAGGAAGTGAACATCTGTTTCTCTCATCATTCCACTTTGAGTTCATAACACTAAATATCCTTTCTGAAAATGCTGAAGTGCCTGGCACTAAAAGAACGTAAGAAATCACCTTGAAAATGTTTAAAAACTTGAAATCAACGCTTTTCAAAAGTAAATACCAACGCCCTGAAGTGCTCGAACAACTTTGAAATTTATCAGAGGCTGATAAAGTTGCATAATTCTCTTTTAGTACTGAAACCTCATCAAATAAATCATTCGTGTTCAACTTGAGTTTTTCAACCAATTTCAAATGCTCTACTACTTCCACAAAAGAGTTAAAATCAGGGCAAGAGTCCTTAAAGCATAATTTGCTGAGTTTTCTAAAAAGGGTAGCTTGACTGAAATCAAAATGACTTTCTAAATATTTCAATGCTGCATCATAAAATGCTTTAAAATCTTTTAGCACTGCGCTTTTAACAACAGGATCTAATTGGCGAAAATGTTGATGTACTTGATAACCAAAAAATTCTTGTTCAAGACGATTTTTAAGTGAATTTTTCAGATCATCCATTACATGAAAACATCACTAGCACAAGTTTCATTGCTTTCAAGTTGTTTTATTGCTTTGTAAAATATTTCCATTGCATGCATTGTAAAAAGCAAATACAATTCTATAACTATAGGCATTTCTGTAGAATTTTCATCAATTTGAAGAATTTTGGCTAGCTGTTTGGAGATATTTTTCAGATTACTTATGAAATATTGACTCAGAGCATCCCATGAAAGCAAAAGTCTTTCTATACATGGTTGTAAAGAAAGCCATCTACTGTAGTTGTTACATGCCTTAAAATTTCCTTAAATTCTGTTTCAGCAAACTCGTGAAATTCTTTAAGGTTATCTCGTCTTTTAGCTGAAACAGAAAAATGCCCATAAATTTTCAAAACAAGGTTTTCAATATCAATTTCCAAATTACTCAATGCATGTTTAGCTACATTATGAATAATGTGAGCATGGCAGTTTGCTTTAATAACATCTTCATTTAATGTTTTAATATTTTGGAATAAAGATTTATTACAACCAAAATTGCAATTGGCATTGTCTGCACGAAACTAGATATGTTTTTCCAATTTAATCCTAAGTTACTCATTGATTTTTTAAACACTCAAACATTCCATCCGCACTTTCATCTACATTTTCATAAAATCAACCAAATAGTTTGTAAGACCATTTTCTTTGTTGAAAATTTGAATTGACAAAGGAAACATTTTCATATTTTTTCTATTAGATGCATCAGTCTGTATGCCAAAAAACAATGGTGGATCATGTTTTAATTCATCCAACACAGTCTCCAAAGCTTTTTTACCCAATACATTACAAACAATGGCAGTTGATTTGGTTCTTCCACATGACAATTTTGGTGCGATTTTAGAATCTTTGTAAAGCTTAGAATTTAGTTTCATGCTACAATCTAATGAATTATAAGAGTGGTGATGCAATGATAATGGTTACCTACTCTGTCAAGGAACAAAACGCAAAAAAATACCTATGTAATTATAATAAATTTCTTAAAGGATTTATTATTTATGATTTTGAAATAGACATAAAAATAGAAATAAAGGACATATGCCGTCCTTTGACGCTTCAATAAAGGACAAGCAGATCGAAATAAAGGACGTCTGGCAACCCTACCTGAGTGCTATTTCTACTTCTTGGGTAGGCCCACCCTTGTAAACATTGGCGTTCGAAGTCGGACAGTAGAGGTCTGCACGGGCCTACTTTTTCAGGCCCTTTCCGGCCCGTATCCGGGTTTTGGGTCCGGCCCGGTCCAGTCAGTTATGACACGCATTTGACACTCTATCACCGATCTATAACATTAGGTCATCTGTAGTACTATAGGTGTGTGACTATCGAAATCGAGTATCATGACAAGTAGCAACTATAAAATTAATGTTAGCAGCATTTTTTTTAATTTACAAATATCAAATTATTTTTTTATAATTTTTTATCATTCATTGCACATTTGAAAAAAAGTTGAAGTCCATACCCTCCCAGGACCGTAACCGAACACTATATTTTCAGCCCATACTCGGCCCGTGTCCATCATGCTTTCAACAAGCCCACACATACCCGGTCCATGGGCCGAGCCGGGCACAGGCTTACGATCCTACCCGTGCCCGTGTAACCCTCTATCGTGCAGTGATTCGTCAGACTCAGCCAGACATTGCCTGAGGCCTGAATTTGGCTTTTGAGTTCTTCTTCCCCGAGGAACCTCGTAAAGGATTAAGTTAGCTTGAAAATGTATTCAGCGCACAAACTGAGACTTTAGATCCCGAAATGGGGCTTCAACACGAGTTGATTGAGCTTTCTTGTGATAATAGCTTTAAAACTAAATTTCAGGAAGAGGCGTTTTGATGTTCTCCTGCCTAGGAATTTCCACAGCTATCGATGCATGCCCTACTCATTTTTCCGATGATATACTTATGTGAACTAGGATTCTGAGATTCTGCAGTGGGGTCAACATAAAAAAAAAAGTCGCGGGTAGAACATGATCTACGATTGAATTTAACCGAAATAACTCCGGGATGGGATTTGATTATGCAAACCAAACAAGCACATGTGTCTCATTCAGTAAAATCAGAAACAAAATATGACGATATTTTTTAGAATCAATAAAGCGAATTTATAGTATATGTACATATTTGAAAGTAATAATATTTTAATTAAGCGTGCTCATTTTAAAGCTGTACGTAAGTAAAACAAGATTATTAGATACTAGTGATGTAGGTCACATCCGCATCCGCATCCGCATCCGCGGAACATCCGCACATTTTCTCGCATCCGCATCCGCGTCCGCATCCGCACTTTGGACTGCGGATGTCGTGCGGATGTGGACCATTGAGATAAAACGTCATTAATAAGCGAAATTATCAAATTCTACTATATTAATAGAACTAGTTCATTGTGCGCAAAAGTGATGCAAGCGACAAGACGAGAGGCTGTTCTTGTATGAAGTTACTCTCCTGCAACCTACTTAGATCCACGTTACAAAGCTAAGTTATTTTCACCTAGTACATTAGAACGAGTTAAATCATCACTTGGCAAAGCAGTTGAAGAGCTTCAATCTCTTGAATCTGTCGCTTCGCCACCCACCAAAAGAATAAAAGTTTCAGTGACAGAACCAACACCTTCAACAAGCAAATCTATCACAGAATCTGTCTCTCAGTTTCTTGAGTCAAGCAGCAGTGACGAGACCTACGCGATGTCAAAAGATGTAGTAAAAATGATCGAGAGCTATCACCAAGAAAAACGCCTGGCTGCATGTGACAATCCTATTAGTTGGTGGAAAAATACGCAGAATATCTATCCATACTTGAGTAAACTTGCAAGGAAACATTTAGCCTGTCCTCCAACAAACGTACCAAGCGAGAGATTATTTAGCAGTGCTGGATTAATATATGATGAAAAGAGAAACAGACTGGCAGCAGAAAAGGCAGAAAAATTAATGTTCCTTAAGCATAACCTTCCTATAATTAAGTTTGAACATTAAACGATGAACATCTTAGTTTACTTTATTTTAATTACTCATTTATAAATATGCCTAATAAAACTTCAAACTTAATATAAATAGTTATCAAGCTAATTAAAGATCTCTTTCTATAAGGGTGGAGGTTGGGGAAAGAGGTCGGTGGGGTGCATTTGAGTTGGGTTCACGTCCCGCATCCTGGTAACACAATTATGGTTTCTAATTGTGGCTGAAACTCAACAAAATATAACGAATTTATTTGCAGACGAATTCACTAATTGATTCCTATATTAGTTAGATGCTTGATATTATTTTATATGTTCAGAGAAAAGTACAGCAATTATTGTACAATTAATCAATTATACTACATTATAGCTACAGCTCTCTCTATATAATAACTTATTATATACGTTAAACAACAAATCTCGAATATATCCTAAAAAATAACGAAAATGTAGACATCCGCATCCGCATCCGCGGATGTTGAAATCAAACATCCTCATCCGCATCCGCATCCGCGGATGTGAAAAAAATGACATCCGCTACATCACTATTAGATACACATTATTTATAACTGTAGAAATGTTTTGTTTTCTAGTTATTTAATAGTTTCATAATTTATTATTTAATTTCACCCTACGGCTTATGGAACATGGGTTGTAAGATCTGTCTCATGTTGAAAAATGGGTCACCTCTCGAAAAAGTTTGAAGACCACTGATGCAAATCATACAGCACGAGCTCTCCTACAAGTGAAATCGGATTCAGCCGTAGCTCCAGACAAATGCAATGCTACACTGATTAAGAAAATGTATAAAGGAAATAGTTATTTACGAGTTTGTGTTGGATATGGAGAAAATATCTAGACGTAGGAGAAATACCGAACGTTCTGAATAGAGTGAACACCCTTTCAGTACGTAAAGGACTATATAGATTCCGAATAAATAACTATATCCCAATGTCACCTACCAGCCTTACGACATCTGACCGACTTGATATTCTGTCGACAAGTTATTATTAAGTTAGATTAAGTTAGGTTAGGTTAAGATAGATTAAGTTACGTTAGGTTAGGTTAGTTTAAATTAAGTATTAGCTTTTAAGAGCGTCGATGCTTTGGTCTTGTCAACGAAATGGGTATAGGTGAATGGTTAGAGGAAACATTTGCACCTTCATGAAAGCATAAGAAAAATTCAATAAGAATCAAAATAAATTCCAATCAGGAAGATCGTGCTTATTACAACCAATATAACATTATAACAATTGATGTTTTTTATACATTCGAAACAATGCCAATTATGACGGACACAGACAAACGTGATCGTAGAATAACAAAACGTAAAATGGCAGATATGGGAGTAGCCGGGAAAGTAGAGAAATGGGTATATAACTTCCTGAAAAGTTGTTATAGTCCAAGAAATAATATCATCAAAATCGGAGGCAAACCAAACATTCCACAACGAATAGTATTTGCTTCATAATCATGTTGACCAATATGGAAAATGAAGTAACCATTAATAGCATAGTATAACATCCTTCTGCTGAATATACACAAAACTCAGTAAACAAATGAAACCTAGTGTCGACACAGAGTCTTTAAAAATGGGTGCAGTGAGAGGGGCCAGCATCTGGCACAGCGCTCAGGTGGCCCATTGCGCTAAACCCTGTATTATCATCACTATCAAAGCTATAAGTAGTCGAACCCTTGACCTCAGTGTCTTTACTTCGCTTATAGGGAAACGGTGTTACCCACTAAGTTACGGACGCTTGGAGAATATGCAGATAATCACTAGGGAACAACATTTTTGTTTCTTGAAAACTATTTGGTGTTTCTTATAGAACTTTTGATGCTGATTCCAAATATGGTTTCAGAATGTTTCTATCACCCATAGATTTCGAGAAAATAATATTTCCATTTACTCAGAGTTTTCCCAAAATATTAGTTAAAATTAAGTGTACTAATTTAATTTTACTTTCTTTTTTTCCAGGTTAACTATATTTAATAGTATTTTTTGCATTAAAAAAATATAGCTATTTAAACAAACAGATTTTTAATAAAAAGAAAGAAATTTTTTTCAAGTTTTGCTCAAATTTTAAATTTTTTCATAGTAGAAAAAATTGGTTTTTCATTCCAAAAAGTTTTCCGTGATTTCAATAATTTTCCGCCAGCATGAATCGAAACTGTATTAATCCCAGAGATACATTTTGCTACGTATGTGGAGAACTGACCATAATGGCACAGAGGAAGACGATGACCCCACTCGTGAAGAATGCTTACGAACTTTATTTTGGATGTAAGGTAGGCGACCAAGACAAATCCTGGGCACCTCATATCTCATGCATTTCCTGTGCCGTCACTCTTAGGGGTTGGATTAAAGGTACCCGCAAATCTATGCCATTTGCCATACCAATGATTTGGAGAGAGCCCAAGGATCACCTAACGGATTGCTATTTTTGTATGACTAACGTTTCAGGATTCTCTGCCAAAAATAAACATAAAATTCAATACCCAAATCTTGCATCTGCCATGAGACCAGTACTACATGACGATGATAACCCAATTCCATCTCCCCCAAAGTCATGGACACTGGATGAAGAGTCTGAAGTTGAACCAATGGAAATTGATGACACTAAAGATACAGACTTTCAACAACCTGAATCAAATAAACCACGTATGATAACGCAGGTTATGCTGAATGATCTCGTGAGAGATTTGGACCTTCCGAAAAAGAAAGCGGAATTATTGGGCTCCAGGTTACGTGAATGGAATTTGCTGGCAAAAGATACAAGCATATCGGCGTTCCGCACTCGCCAAAAAGATCTGATGCAGTATTTCTCCTCGTCAGGTGGTTTATGCTACTGTAATAATGTAAATGGACTGCTGTTAGCTCTCGGTCATGAGCACAAATCTGAAGATTGGCGTTTATTTATTGACTCTTCGAAGCTAAGCCTCAAGGTTGTACTACTTCACAATGGAAATAAATACCCTTCCATTCCTGTAGGGCACGCTGTCCACATGAAGGAATCTTACGAAAATATGAAACTCATCCTTCAGCAGATTTATTATGACCAGTTTCGTTGGTATATATGTGGGGATTTAAAAGTCGTCGCGCTTCTTCTGGGAATGCAGCTCGGTTATACGAAGTTCTGCTGCTTCCTTTGTGAATGGGACAGCAGAGCCAGATATTCGCATTATTTTGTAAAGGATTGGCCACTTCGTCAAAAATGTATCCCAGGACTGAAGAATGTGTCTCATGAACCCTTAGTTGATCCCACGAAAATATACTTACCGCCACTTCACATCAAACTTGGCATCATGAAAAATTTTGTCAAAGCAATGAACAAAGAAGATGAGGCATTCAAATATTTGAAGAAAAAGTTTTCACGACTTGGCGATGCAAAGATAAAAGAAGGGATCTTTGTTGGTCCCCAAATCAAATCAGAGAGCTCATGAAAGATCAAAAGTTTGATGATGCCTTGAGAGGAAAAGAAAAAGTGGCATGGAAGGCCATGAAGAATGTTGTCACAAATTTTCTAGGGAACATCAAAGCCTCTAACTATGAAAAAATAGTGCAGGACATGATTGAAGCATATAGGTTATTGGGATGTAATATGTCACTAAAAATCCATTTCTTGCACTCCATTTAGATTTCTTCCCTGAAAACCTCGGCGACGTAAGCGATGAGCATGGAGAAAGGTTCCACCAAGATATAGCTACTATGGAGAAACGCTACCAAGGGAGGTGGGATCCGGCAATGTTAGTTGATTACTGCTGGACATTGATGCGAGAAGCTCCTAATGAAAACTACAAGAGAAAATCAGTGACAAAGAAGTTTTAAGAAGAATATTTTAAATGCCAATCTGCCACTAATATAATTTTTATGAAGTATTTTTACTAACGTCTATACACTTTTTGAATAAATATTAAAATACAAATTTCTCAGTAACCTTGGGTGATAGAGAAATTCTACGGCTATATTCGGAATCAGCGGAAAACATCCTATAAGACCGACCTGTTCACGTCCAAGAAACAAAAAAAAAGTTAAAATTTGTTCCCCAGTGATATAATCAGAAGACAACAATATGAAATTTAACACCAAATAAATGATTAACTAAAATACATGGACTACTGTGCCCCAGATGGAAAGCAAAATCAGGAAAATTAAAAAACAAAAGATTTAGGAGTCATAATGACGGATGATGCGGAAAAGAATAATTGGGCAGAAAATAAGAACCTTTAAAAGAAGGGACAAGAATATAGTCCTTTGTTGAACATACTAACTATACCAAAAGTGGAAAACTGTCAACATCAATTGGTTAAAGTAAGTACTGATGGAGATTACATAAATTAAATCTGTACTTACTGGAGAGAAGAAGAGACCCCCATAAATTGCAAGTGCAAAATAATAACTGAAAAAAATAGTTCCTGTAATCTTAAATTGAACTTCGTAATCATCCATACAGCACTGAAAAATGGGGAAGGTAGAATGTGCAGTGTCTCGAAACTTAAAGAACATTTTCATCTCTGAAGAAGACTAACTTTGTAATAAGGAACACTACTGCATGGTGTCAATGTGAACATATTTAAAAGAAAATTAGATAATCGCAAGTCGGGTGGGCCTGATTACATGGAGTGAAGAGCTTAAGAAAGCAACTCTCTCCATCTCGAACAAGTGCTATACAGTTCTTCACCGAGTGTTGATCTACCGAAACGTTTCCTCTCATTCAGTGACTTTGCGTCTTTAAAGACTTTCATTCAGTTTCTAAATGAGTTTTCATAGTTGGATCTTTTTGTTACTTTTATAATCAATTTAAATTCAGTTAACCACAGTGCATAATTTCCATTTTCTTCATCTATCGTCATTTGGATTTATAGTTTAGCTGTCTATACATCAGCTCTCATAGACATGCATAAAAAAAGATTGGACACCACCTTATTATCATCGGCTAATCAACGGGCCAGATTGGTATATATGACCACGGATAAAAACTTGTTTCTATGGGAAAAAATTCAAAGAAATAGGTAATTTTAAAATTTTTCATGTAAAATGGAATCGCTTTTTTTTATTTGAGTGTACAGTAAGTTTAGGAATTTTTATATCTGCGTATAATGCGTATAAAGTTAATGCATTAACTTTGGAAAAATAGGCTTACTATATATCTGAAAAAGGATAAGAAAAGGATAGGGTGTTGGCTGCTGACTAAACCGTGCATCACATATACCCTGTATAGTACTAGTGCACTATACAATATACTAGGCCGTGGACTTATAAATATTTGCTAGGCCTTGGTCGTGGCATTAAAATTTTAACTTTTATTTAATTTTAAAGCCTATATAAACTAGTACCAAACTTTTTTAATTGCATGAAACAATTTAAGCCCTATCTAGGGTAGGCTTAGCCTAGCTGTTACAGCCCAATCTTAAACCTAATTTAAGTGCAGCGGTTGTAGGCTAGGCCAACCCAACGCCTGTAGGTTAAGATAAAAACATTAATTGGGAATATGTTTCATTTAGGGCTAAGTCGAACTAATACTATTTGGAAAATAAAACAGTTCTACCTAGCCTAGGCGACAGGTAGAAATCTGGAGCAGTGTCGGAAAGGCTTGCTGCCATGTTTGTCTGTACTCAGAAATACGGTACCCGATTAGAAAGTTTAGTGTCAAGTCTATTCTTATTTATGTCTAGACCATCGACTTCAAGGGATAATCTAGCCTAACCTAAAAAACTTAGTGAAGCTTTATAAAGCCGTTTACTACTTTGTTCTCTCTCAAATACAGGTGAAGGATTATTATTAAATTTTAAAACCACACTATACAAAAAGTACTTTCATTGTCCTTCATTGGTCCCTCCGGCACTTTTTCGTTATTTACCCGCAATTTTTTTTATTTTTCTTCTACTGTATATATCTTTTCTTCAATATAATTACAAGGTTTCTTGAATGCGCGGTTAGGTTAATTGAATGCCCGGTTAGGTCAACTGTATGCCCTTGACGACTGGTTCTAACTGTACGCCCTTAAATTTACGAGAACTACATCGTTTGACAGCTACTACAAAGGACACTATTGGTTGGTTCAAGAAGCATTCGATACTTACTATTCACCGAAAAAATATATTCTTTTTCATATTCACAACCAATCATGTTGAAAACATGTGGAACCAGGCGAAAAGTCGTAACAGGCATGAATGTGGCACACGACGAGAACTATTGGACTTCTATCTAGTGGAATTCATGCGGTGCCAGCGATTTCATAATGATAATTTTCAACATTTGTTTCATTTGGACACCAGCAGGAAACAACATCACTCATATACAAACAATATATTCGCTCAGTTATGGACTATGCTAGCCCATGCTGGGTACCCATTATCTCAAACACACACATAAACACCTTACAGACAATACAAAACAACGCACTTCGTATCATTACAGGATGTACTCAAACAACACCAATAGAACACCTGCACACAGAAAGAAAAATACTGAAAGTTAGGGAACATTTAGATATGAGGGGAACACAATTCATGCCAGCAGTGACAACTAACCCACAACACCCTTGTCACTACATGTACAATCACGCACCAACACCTCGCACCATTAAGGTAACACCAGAGAAACATTATAACCAGATACTCCATTCCATACCACGCCCAACAGACATCACAGAGTACAGAAAACACACACACACACACACACCTAACCCACAAAGCACTGACACGACTCGGTCCGAATGCGGTCCTAGGTGCGAAACCACCACCCATTGACAGGTCAGAGACCAGCCTGAGCAGATCGGATCGAGTTAACTTAGCACGATTCCGATGTGGACATCACCCCAACTTACAGACCTATAAACACAGACTAGACAACTCCATAGACGACACCTGCCATGTGTGCCAGGACATACCACAAACAATTGAACACATTATGACAGACTGTACCGCTCTAGCACAACATAGAACACAACACAACATCACTAGTGGGCTGAACCTCTGGTCCACTCCGGAGAGGGCGATCGGTTACCTGCATGCCGCGCGCCGGCTTGCTCGATCAGGGTGGTCTGATCGGCTAACCAACAACAACAACAACAACAACATTTACTATCTACACTTTGGACTGTTTGGATGTGATAGAAGATTGAGGGAAATCTTTGTTTACTGTGAAACACAAGTTATTTATGCAGAAACTATAAATATATTTACAGTATTACGTCGATACAATATATGAGAAAGAGAAAACTTCATCAACTTGAGTAGTCTAAGCATCATCATCCTGTTTCCATATACGTTTTGTGCTTCGTATTTATCAATTATTACGAAAGAATTCTTTTATAACTTCAAGAGCCTAATCATTTTCATTAATCAGTAAAGTAACATAAATATCATCAACTGTTGCTGCAAAATAGAAGTCAACATCTTCCTTCCTTGACTAATCAATTTTAAAATTAGAAAGAGCCGTGTTGAGCAGAAAACTGAGATTTGTTTATAAAAAACGTCTGAACAGGTAGCTAGAACAACGTGAAAAAAGTGTTAGCAGCTGACGAGGAAGCTTCTAAACAGTGGCTGCATCCTCCAGCGCAGGACACGTCAACGCGAAGAGGCGACGTCAAACCAAAACATCAACGCGCTGGTGGCCAAACTTCCTCAAATCTCCGTGCAGCGGGCTGTCTACGGTTGGCCAGACTGGCAGTCGACGGCCTGTTGCGTGGCACGGTCAGAGTGCCGATCGGCTCCCGGGGCCGGACCTATTCTCAGCGTGCTATTTTTTCAATTACAGGGAACAATTGCGTGCTCCCCGAACTACTCTTACTCTCTGGCGACATTAAGACTAATCCAGGCCCCACTACAACTTACACATGTCACCATACACAAAGACATAGACACAATAGCACCATGAGACACATACAGAAGTATAATATTAACATATTACAGTACAACGTAGATGGCCTCACAAACAAAATCATGCAGCTTAGGGAATTCGTACACAAACAAAACATTCACATAGCACTTATACAAGAAACAAAACTAAAACGCACACACAAAACACCCACCATCCCTGACTTCACGGCGATCCGTCAAGATCGTACTGGAGGTAACGGGGGTGGACTCATCACTTACATACGTAAAAGCATTAGCTACACTGATACTACCCAAAACATTACAAACACAATCCAAGCAGATAACACGATAGAAATACAGGCAGTTAACATTAAAACACGCGCAAAACACAACACCACACTAATCAACATTTACATCCCACCAGATAGTTCACCTCAGGTACCAGCCAATTACAATCCACAGTTACACAATCTTGCCTCTCTCACTAATGTCATCTTAGGAGGAGACTTCAACGCCAAAGACACTAGTTGGTACCTGCACAACCAAAACAACACCAGAGGCGCCAACATAGCCACACAACTAAACAGCCTCTTCATTCTTAACAATACAGAAGAACATACACACATACCACATCAAGCAGGATACTCAAACTCCTCCCCAGACATAACGTTCTGTTCCCCTCACTAGCAACACATACACAATGGAGAACAGAAAAACAACTGTTATCAGACCACCTGCCCATCATTACAACACATTCTACACTCTGCCCCAACAGCCTTAGGCACACTTACAGAAATTACAAGAAAGCTGATTGGGAACAGTTCAAACTACAGATTGAGGAACAATTCACCACATTAAACAGCACACCCATCATAAACATCGATACAACACTCAAGACATTTAATCAGATTATCAATAATGCAAACAAATACATACCCAAGGGCAACATTAGGAAATACAACCCAAATTACACTAGAGAAATAGCCCACCTCATAAGGCAACGTAACAACCTCAAATATAACACACAAACACCACACACAGAAGCCATAAAACAGCAGATACAACAGCTCAACACAGAAATAAACAACAAACTCAAAGAAAAACAAACAGAAACATTCAGGGAATTCATAACAACACTAAACCACTCCACAGATACATACAGGCTATACAAGACTATAAACAGCATTACCCACTCTAACAGCGACATTCACACCTCACACGTGGCTATCTGTCGCAGCCAAAATAATATCCCAACATACACACAACAAGCTAACATTCTAGTTAATCACTACGCAAAGATAAGTCACTTAAACAGAGACAACAACCAGAAACACGCAGACAGACAAACAGCCAGACACAAGAAAACCTACAGACTCGACACGACCATTACACCCTTCAATACAGACCAGACCACCAAGATCATCAAAAACATTAAGAATTCGAAGGCTACTGGACCAGACAACATATCTAACATACACCTAAACACTTGGGCCCACAAGGAATACTAGCTCTCACAAATATAGCACATATTCATACCAACACTGTATTATTCCTGACATATGGAAACAAGGTAAAATTATTACACTACTCAAACCAAACAAAAATCCAACAGAACCAGCTTCCTATAGACCCATTACTCTACTATGCACACCTTCCAAAGTAACAGAAAGACCAATCTTACAAATCACCAACCCACACATACCACTATCGCCTACTCAACATGGATTCAGACCTCACCACTCAACCTCGACATTACTCACTAACCTCACGCAGCACATCATGGATGGCATCAACTCCAGAAGACCAGCTCAACGTACACTATTAGCAACAATAGACATTAGTAAAGCATTTGATGCTATCCCACGCCTCCTTCTCATAAACAAAATACTCAACACAAACATGCACAATAACACCAAAAGGTGGCTGAGCAACTATCTCTCAGGAAGATACTCACATGTCACATTTAATGGCAAGTCATCCAAAAACAAGCTTTTTCCGAACGGGGTCCCTCAAGGCTCTGTTCTCTCACCAACACTCTTCAACTTATACATGCATGACATTCCAACACCCATAGATAACAAGCTTACCTTATCATCATATGCAGATGATATCACTCTACATCCACCCACAACAACATCGACACCGCTACAAATAACCTACAAACATACATAAACAGTATACAAGACTGGCTCACACACAATAGACTCAAAGTAGCGCCCACAAAATCAACCATCACCTTGCTTACAAGCAACACAAAAGAACACCAGGTAATTCCACAGCTTACACTAAACAACATCAACATTCCACACACTCACAGAACCAAAATACTTGGTGCAGGGCCGGATTAACCATTAAGTAAAATAAGCCCGTGCTTAGGGCATCAAGGGAAGGGGGGCACCACAGAAATTTTCCATTGTCGGATTTACCATGGATTTATTATACTATTATAATCGCGGCTTATAGCCTATAAGCTGTTGAAAACTGAATTATATATATTCATATATAGTATTTATTTTTTTTCATTGTTTGAATTTGTAGTGAACAACAACCCTTTTGAGAGAATAAATATATTTCGTTGTAATCACACACTTTACGCTTTGCGTTATTATTTTGTTTATATCAAATCTTTGAGCGCCATATTAAAAATACATATAGATTAAATATTTTCGTGTGCTATAGTAAATGTAAAAACAAGATTCAGTCATGCTGAACTTTATAAAATAATTGTAGAAGACAATATTGAGTGTGCCTTCCCAAATGTAGAAATTGCCTTTCGTATATTTTTAACATTAATGGTCACAAATTGCTCAGCTGAGCGTTCATTTTCTCAGTTGAAGTATATTAAAAATACCAACAGAACAACTATGCAACAAGGCAGGCTGGATGCCTTATCTCTACTAAGTATAGAAGCAGATGTGTTACGTAAGATTAGTTTTGAGGATCTGATCAAAGACTTTGCAATTAAAAAAAGTAGGAGAAAACTTTCAAATATAAATGAAGTGGAAGTATACAAAAATAAACATTATTTTCCATCTTACTGTAAGTTTTGTTTCATTTCAAAAAATAAAATTTTATTTTATGGTTTATTTTTGTTTATATTTTGAATTACATATATATGGGGCACCAAAATCTTTTAAGTGCTTAGGGCCTCTAAAGGTCTTAATCCGGCCCTGACTTGGTGTCACATACAACACATCATTATCTTTTGCAAACCACATTCAGGACATTAAAACCAAATGTACGTCAAGACTTAACACGCTTAGGGTACTAACAGGCACAAACTTTGGACACCAGCAGGAAACAACATCACTCATATACAAACAATATATTCGCTCAGTTATGGACTATGCTAGCCCATGCTGGGCACCCATTATCTCAAACACACATAAACACCTTACAAACAATACAAAACAACGCACTTCGTATCATTACAGGATGCACTCAAACAACACCAATAGAACACCTGCACACAGAAACAAAAATACTAAAAGTTAGGGAACATTTAGACATGAGGGGAACACAATTCATGGCAGCAGCGACAACTAACCCACAACACCCTTGCCACTACATGTACAATCATGCACCAACACCTCGCACCATTAAGGTAACACCAGAGAGACATTATAACCAAATATTTCATTCCATACCACGCCCCACAGACATCACACAGTACAGAAAACACATACACACACACCTAACCCACAAAGCACTGACACGACTCGGTCCGAATGCGGTCCTAGGTGCGAAGCCGCCGCCCATTAACAGGTCAGAGATCAGCCTGAGCAGATCGGATCGAGTTAACTTAGCACGATTCCGATGTGGAAATCACCCCAACTTACGGACATATAAACACATACTAGACAACTCCATAGACTACACCTGCCACCTGTGCCAAGACACCACAAACAATTGAACACATTATGACGGACTGTACCGCTCTAGCACAACAACGAACACAACACAACATCACTAGTGGGCTGAACCTCTGGTCCACTCCGGAGAGGGCGATCGGTTACCTGCGTGCCGCCGGCTTGCTCGATCCGGGTGGGCTGATCGGCTAACCAACAACAACAACAACATTTGTTAGAACATATTCGTGAGGTTTATCCTTGTGCATGAACTTTTTTATATTTGCTAATAAATGTTCGGTTTACACTTGCGCATAAATTTTTTTATCCTTTTCAACATTTGCTAGAACATATTCGTGAGGTTTATCCTCGTGCATAAACTCTTTTATATTTGTTAATAAATATTCGGTTTATACTTGCGCATGAATTTTTTTATATTTGCTAATAAATGTTTGGCTTTATATGCGGGTAAATAACGAAAAAGAATATGCAGGTAAATAACGAAAAAGCGCCGTTCCTCCTTCCTACATAATGAAAATCATATATTGCTGTTTAGCCTAATTATTTTTATATGTATCCATCTATTCTGATTCATCATTTGTCTATACCTGTAACATCTAATATACTATTTCAGAAATGAAGCCTTATATATGTAAAAAATGAACAATGAATAATCAATATTCATTTTTACATAAGAACCAAAATCGCTTAACGCGAGTTTGGATAATAATTTTACTTGTAGCTTCCTATTTTTGTTTGTGTCATAACCTTACGATCTACCATTTCTATGGTTTAGTCGTATCCATTATCCATTTTCCATTTGTTATAGAAGTTATTATAATTAATTATGAATTGTCTTGCATCTCACCCTCGTCCCTAGATTATGCATACACATTGCATATAACAGGATTGGAACCCGTAGTTGTACTTCTTAGTCATTAATACCCACTCTTTGTCTCTAATTCGTTCTTGTAAATCTTCCTAATAATGATTTGTACTATACGTACAAATTCAATAACTATGACGTCACATTTTCCCGTCATTAATTTCCCTTCATCATATCTCTAGTATTCAATGTATGAAAATTCTTTATCATCATAATAAAAACTGTACACTCTATAGAAGTCATTATTTATATGTTATGTAGTATAAATATTATTATTCAACCATATTCATCCATACCGTATGTGCCCATGTACTTTGTATTATATTTCTAACATCTTAATTGTCTATTAATATGAAACACTGTAACAAAACAAAATTATAGTAACTGTTTAATTATAATTAACTGCAATACTTTAATTTAATATAATGTAATGTACTAAATGACGTAGTCAATGTACTTTAATGGAATTGTAATTAAACAATAATAAGTGAATATGAATTAATTGGTAATTGTAATCGTAATTGTAATGAACCAAAATTAATACGTATACAGTCATGTACTCAAATTGTACTTATGCACTAATACGAAATTATATCGCTTTCAGGGATGTAGAATCGGCGATACTGTTGTTATTTTTTATTATTATTTTTCCGTTGGCATAAATTTTGATGTGCTTTCTACTTTGCCAAATAATTGATGACCTGTTGTTTTTTTAAAATCTCGTAATCATTTTTTAGATTTAGCTTAATAATGAATCCTGAGTAACTTTTGCCATGTCATGTTTTGTATACATTCTTTCTTCGTTATAAAAGATGAAGTCATGTCTTGCCTAAGCATTTAATTGTAAATCTTAAACCTTTAATTTTTACTCATATGCATAGTTCA
The DNA here is from genome assembly GCA_023014485.1 of Bathynomus jamesi. Lineage (NCBI taxonomy): Eukaryota > Metazoa > Arthropoda > Malacostraca > Isopoda > Cirolanidae > Bathynomus > Bathynomus jamesi. Next base: position 69,196 of record JAJOZX010010820.1, read on the forward strand.
ATTTCCACTTTTAGTTAACTTGGCAGATCATAACAACATCAGATCTGAAAATACGCAATTTAAGATAAAAATATGGCTTCATCTTCAAATATCTTGTTTATTCGTTTAAACCTTACCACAGCTAAAAGATTTACTTTATTTTCAAGTATTGTGCAAAAATAATGCAGCCTCTTCAACATTTAATAATGATGATGTTAATAGAATCGGGGTATATAAACCCCACAAATTTCTTCCATGTTTATTCTGATTCCAACTACGAGGCTGAGCATTACCTGTAACAGTTTAGAAGTAAATTATAGTAAGAGAAACTTTTTATTTTCCCCCTTCGAGCCGTGCTCTCTTCAGAAGAACTTACTCATTAGAATCTCCCGATAAGTTACAAGAAGAATCGGAGAGAAACCTCAAAGAATTTAATAAGCCTCTCAGAATCCTCCGAGCCACTAAAGAAGAACTCGGAGAGTAGTATAGAAGAAACTACTGCAAGTAACAGATCCGTTGCTGCCTCCTAACCAGAACCCCCGTCGACTCCGAACCAACCCAGGGCCATAGACGGAGGGGTTAACATATATATATATTATATATATTATATATATATAATTATATATATATATATGTAACAGTTTTTTGCGCACACCTACAGGTCGCTACAATTGGTGTAGAACAATGCGGTTTTCACCATTCGATGCGTCGTTTTATTGTGCAGTGCCCATGCTAAAAAAAATTTCCTAACATAATTCCTTCCCCCCTTTTAGGGGTACAGTAATTCTTCCCATACCTGTACACGCATTTTTTTAATTTTTCATTTTTAATCATAATTTTGGCACAAAATAAGTCAATATTTACTAAACATTTAATATCATTCGATTCACAAAAGATTTATTTATCGATTCAATTTAAAAAAAGTATATATTTTTAAAATTCATAAAGAACTTTTTGCAAAAAACTAAAAACAAACATGCATTTTAAAATTCAATGATTTTTATACAAAATATTTTGATATTTGTTATAATTTTAACATTTTTCGATTCACAAAAGATTTCTTTATCGATTCAATACAAAAAATTACATAATGAAAACGGGCAATTTAAATAAACACGAGTTTAAAGTTAAACGAGCCACACTCGAAATTATTTACCGTGACTTTGTGCGTTTTATTACTGTGGCTTTTGTACAAATAATTTTATGTATACACAAACAATTTGATAGGATATTGATTTATCATTCTATTTTTTAGTTGTCATAGAAATACGTTAATTAAGTTATCTGATTAGATGCGCTTTTATAGTTGAAGATCATTTTTAGAAAATTATTTATTTTCCCCACTTTAAAATATTACAAAATTTCTATTAGGTATCCTAATATCATTATGCCTGTCGCTGTAAGTAAGAAAATAGCAATTATTTTCAATTTTATGAAAATTTCGGACCCCCTAGGCCTACAAAACCAATTTTCCCCTTTTCTTTATCAAAAATTGTTGATTTTCGGAAGTCTTTCGGTTATAAATTTGTACCAGTCTATTGTTTATATAATAATAATAATAATAAAAAGACGTGTGTGTGTGTGTGTGTGTGTGTGTGTGTGTGTTCCAGCCATCAGCCATAACTCCAAAATGGAAGCAGTTACAAACATGAAACTTCACACACATATTGATTAGGTCCCGAGGTTGTGCACGTGGGTGTTAATAAATTACATAATTAATTTTAAAACATTAAATGACGTCATCAAGATCATTACGAAACCTATGGTAAAATTATTGAATACCCGGTTAGGTTCATTGAATGCCAGGTTAGGTCATCTGTACGCCCTTGACGATTGGTTAGGTTAAGTCGTGATATTTTCGTTGGCTTTAACGAAAATATCATGACTTAACCTAACCAATCGTCAAGGGTGTACAATTAACCTAACCGGGCATTCAATTAACGTACCCTGGCATTCAATTAATGTAATCGGGCATTCAGTTGACCTAACCGGCCATTTAATTAACCTAATCGGGCATTCAGTTGACCTAACTGAGCATTCAATTAACCTAACCGGGCATTCAGTTTACCTAACCGGGCATGCATATATATATATATATATATATATATATATATAGCGTTCAACATCCACCCCGGCAACGCCGGGTCGCTCCGCTATTAAAATTATAGAAAAGAATGCAGTCATGAAAATCTTGAGCTTCACATTGCCGCCCGTAATAATAATAATAAAAAAGAAAATTTGTTGCTACAGTTTTCAAAGACCCCAGCACCGCGGTCTAGCAGATATGCTATGTAACGAGTTATAATTCTACGCATCCGCATATTTACCTAAAAAAAAACCGTCTGTAAGACGGGCGGGTATGTTAGTATAGAACTAATTTACTTGTTCATATAGAGTCAAATAAATGAATATACACGAAAATTTAAACAAATTGTCCAGTGAAAATCTTGAAATTTTAAATTTAAATTTATACAGGGTGTCTCAAAAGTCACTATCTATTTTGAAAAATAATGGGAATTACGAAAAACTGGTTTAAGACATGAAAAATATATTTATTTCAAAGTAAGTGCCACAAAGAATTAGTGTTATTTATTTAGCTGTCTCCACATGGCGACCATCAGTGTCTCTACAGAGCTCAAAGCGATAAGTTGTTTCCCGGAACACACTTTCCAGCATTTGAGGTGTTATTTTCTGAACTGCATCGGTAATACGATTTCGAAGTTCGGCTACATCACTAATTCTTCTACCAGTGTACACCTTAGACTTAATGAAACCCCAGGCGAAAAAATCTAATGGTGTTAAATCGGGTGAACGTGCTGCCCATGGTTGTCTTCCTCCACGACCAATCCAGCGACCGGGGAAGCGTCTGTCAAGATAATCACGTACAATTATTGCATAATGGCACGGTGCTCCATCCTGCTGAAAAACTACTGTGTCAAGAATGCCATCTGTAAGAAGTTGAGGTTCGAGGAATTGTTCAAGCATGTCAAGATAATAAACCAATTAACTTTTTTTAAATACACAAATTTGCACCAGAAGTACATATCTTTATGCCAGCATAGCATTTTTTTAAAAAAAAACATCTAATGTCACCGAAATAGATAGTGACTTTTGAGACACCCTGTATAACAGTGAATTGTATTGATAATTCATCGCACATAATAACAATTGCTTTCCGTTCGGGCAGGATTTTCTGATACCGATACCGAGGTGGTGCCTTGAGAGTTATACATGGATTTGTTGTTACAGTATTTACTAGGGATACAACGGGTAGCGCTTTTACCGGGTAATCGGGTACGGGTACCCGAAGTGTAATACCCGATCGGGTATTGAAGACGTTCCAAAATTTGTTAGTTTAGTACCGCGACTTATTAACTGTGTGCAGTTCAAGCACTTGGTTTTACTATTGTCTAATTTATCAATGACAAAATAGTCGCAAACCATACTACGATTTGCCATTTTGAATGTTTTGTTAAAAAATATTATACAAAAAATATATCAAGAAAACCTGCAAAACAATAAAATTAAAATTAAATTAGAATTTGGTTTTTACTTCCCGTACCCTATTTTTTAGCAATTACCCGATCGGAGTCGGGTATCATCGAGTAGTACATTACCCGATCGGGTCGGGTACCCGTTCTTGTACCCGTGACATCCCTAGTATTTACTAATGTGCTTTATATATGAAAGGTAAAAATGTAGTTATATAAAACTAGCAAAAAATCCGCCATACGGGTGGGATATTTTTTCTAGTTCCTGAAGGCCGTTATTAGTTATTACCCTTCGGGAATACATATTTACTGTACAGTCATAGTACTAATATGTGTTGTATTATAATCTAAAATATTGTTTAGGAAACATGTTTTATTCTAACAAAGAAGAATCCGATGTGAATACAAAAATTCCCAATGGCTTACTTTGTATTCAATTTGTTGCAGACAAACATTATTAAAAATGACAGAATTTCAAAGCAATTTTTTTTTTTATTTAAGACAATACTTCATGAAAGATTACATTGCTGGTAAAAGTTCCTCGTTTCTCCTTCACGTATCCCGTTTTGGAGAGACTCCTTAAATTTTCTGATTTTCCCACTAGGCTCATGGAAACGTAAAGTTGACCGTGAGAGAAGAAAACATTTTTGGTGCTACTGTAGTATGCGGTCTACCTACGATTCGGCGGTCTACCTTTTAATTATAGCTTCTTATCTTGTTTACTAATTGTTTGTTTACATCCCATTGTCAATCGCCCTTGACGATTGGTTAGGTTTAGTCATGATATTTTCGTTAGTTTTAACGAAAATATCATGATTAAACCTAACCAATCGTAGGTAGACCGCATCCTACATTAGCACCACATTTTTCAGGTAGATGCCAACCTTTTTCAAGGTTTGACCTTGGTTCTTGTTCGCTGCAATCCCGAAACAAACCCGAATTGGAAAGTGACGCCGCTGCATTTGAAACGGAAATAAGTAATTTGTCGGAGCAATAGCGATACGAGGTATGAACAGTTGATTTCCAGCATGTGGTCCTGTTCCCAAATTTTTTTTTGACACAATAGTCAAAAAATAAAATATAATGATTATATTTAGAAAATTTTAAGCGAGTTAGAATTTAACATTTACAATTAGCCCACGAATCGCTTAAATTTTAAATGCAACTTCACAGATTTTACTTGAAGCTCACGAAGCAGTTAAATTTCAAATACAACTTGTTACATTTTTTCTTTTTACTTATCATGACTTCCAATGCGTAGCTTAAAATTTTGATGACTACATTCTTTTCTAAATTGATTCACCAACTTGATTTTCTTCATTCCACGAAAATGTATGAAACTCTGTAGAAGCGTGTTGGGACTTGGTTTACTCGTAGACTTTAATAATAGGGAAGGCCACCAGTCCACGCTTCTAGAAAATTTTGTATTTTCTAATAGCCAGAAAAGCAGATTAACAGATTCACGAAAGAAAGCAACCATCAAAATTTATGGTTACTTCCGTGCTGCCGGCTTTCTCAATCAGGGTGGGCTGATCGGCTAACCAACAACAACAACAACCATCAAAATTTTGAGTTTCATATCCCAAGACCAATGGGCCAAAATTTTGAAATTTAAGTGCTTCGTGTAACTGTTTTAGCATATAAATTGTTTTGGAGGAACCCGATTTGAAAAAAAAAGCTGCGAAAACACTCTATGGATCCCATAGACTATAGAGTGTTGTCACCATATTTCATGAAAATCGGTCCAGCCGTTTGGACCTGAAAAGGAGACAGACAGACAAACAGACATACGGTGAATTATGGTATAACTAGCATCCCCGCCCGTCTTACAGACGGGTTTTTTTTAGGTAAATATGCCGATGCGTAGAATTATGAGGAGCTATTGAAGAATAGGGACCCCAGCCTTCTTTAGTTAGCTTTATAAGGCTAACTAACGAAAATATCATGACCTAACCTAATTATGATCCTTTACCTAGCATACCCGCTAGACCGCGGTGCTAGGGTCTTTGAAGCCTGTAGTAACAAATTTTCTTCTTTATTATTATTACGGGTGGCAATGTGAAGCTCAAGATTTTCATGACTGCATTCTTTTCTAGTTTTATTGACCAAATAGTTGAACCGACTGTAATTGGGGGTTCAATTATTTGGTCAATAAAACTATAGTCATGAAAATCTTAAGCTTCACAAATCTTGACACAATGTGAAGCTCAAGATTTTCATAGCTGCGTTCTTTTCTATAGTTTTATCCCGGTGCTGGGGTCTTCGAGCCCAGTAATTGGTGGAGGTGGGGGCTGGTCACACATATATTTTCGTTCATTACTCATCATCCCCATCTACCATACGAAGTTTGGTCGAAATCGGTTCAGAAACGTAAAAGTTTTTTCTGCGGACAGACGGACAGACAGGCAGACACATTTTCAGTGAATTATGGTGAATTATTGACGAAGGATTTTAGGTTTGATTTGACGTTCAAATATCCGTCTACTGTAAAAAGTAAATTGGTTATGAATAACTTTGCAAAACAGGAGAAAGCGGATGTCTACAGCATTCCCTGTAAAAATTGATTTAGTATATGTAGGAGAAACTGGAAGAAATATTGAAACTCGTATTAAAGAACATAAATATGACTTCAGATATTGTAACACTAATAATGCAATTTTTTTATCACGCCAGACAAAATAATCATGCCATAGATTGGGAATCAAGTAAGTTACTTTATAACTGTAATAATTATGTCAAAAGAAAAATAATAGAATCTGTATGGATAGAACAAGAAGATAATTTTAATTTGTGCCAAGGTACTTATAAGCTGGACCCTTTAATGAGATGCCTGGTCAAAAAATCCCTTCAGGTGTCGGGTGAACGGGATCTAACCTAGTTGTGAATTTCTTAATGATCTCTGGCCTTCTAGAAAGTTCCTTACCTTTCCTGGATTCTTTTCTTACTCACTTTTGTTCATTCTTTTTTCTGTATCCACCCGAAGAGGATGCCAGTGGGCATCGAAACTGTTGTGGAAATAAACTCCGTCTATTAGTGTGGGTTTTATTGTCACATTTCGACCTCCACGTAAAAATGTGAAGTTTTGCAGTTATTATGGTAGTTTTCTGGACAGACGAGACCAAAACTGAATTATTCGGGAACAACGAGCAACAGTATGTTTGGCGAAAATCAAATACTGCATTCGAGGGAAAAAAACATCCTTCCTATGGTTAAACATTGTGGTATGGTGGTGGTTTTCTTCTTTGGGGATGCTTTAGTGCTTCTGGTCCAGGAAAGCTTGTTCCATCAATGGAATCTTGAATTCGAAGAAATATTAGGAAATTTTTTAAGAAAAATGTTGGGAGTGGGTCGCAACTGGCTACTGCAACAAGATAATGATCCAAAACAAAAGTAAAAGCACCATGAAATGGCTTCAAAAGAATTTCAAGCTTTTCCAGTAACTCAGTCAAAGCCCAGATCTCAATTTAATCGAGAATTTATGGTTTGATTTGAAAAAAGCTGTCCGCAAGCGAAACCCTTCGAATCTGAATGAATTGCAATAATTTTCTTTAGAAGAATGGGCTAAAATTTCTACTGAGAGATGTCGAGACCTTGTAGAAAAATACCCAAAACGAATCATTGAAGTCATTCAAACAGAAGATGGACACACAAAGTATTAAATAATTTGGTTCACCTGAAGATCAGGGCCCCCAGCCTTCTTTAGTTAGCTTTATAAGGCTAACTAATGAAAATACCAGGACCTAACCTAACCAATTGTCAAGGGCGTACAGTTGACCTAACGAATGGTTAGGTTAAATCGTGATTTTTTCTTTAATTAGCCTTATAAGGCTAACTAACGAATGCTGGGGGCCCTGATCTTCGGGTGATCCAATAATTTTGTTAGTAAATGTACGAAAACGTTTGCATTTTAACTTTTTTTTTATTTTCTTCAAATTCTTTGATGTTTTACATTATTTGTTGGAGTTAAACTAATTTTATTATTTGTTAAATTTTCCCAAAGGAACGATAAACTTTTCATAACTATTCAAAGCATGATACAAAAGATAAGGACGAATGTAACTGAAATATTTCTCTATACGAATACTTATCAGCGCCAATGTAAATGCATTTAATTTCTCTATGCGATGAATGCATACAGGATAATTCGATAACGCAGATCGGCAGAGGCAAACAAAAGGCGGTTTGTGTTATTATACGCATGAATTCACTGTGCATGCGCTACATCAGGGAAAATTGACAAATAGTTCAACTATTTGTTGATATATATCTCATAGTAAAAATGAAGAAAACTTAAGGGCAAAATTACCGTATGTCGACCTAAAATTGATGAAACGTAACGTTATCTCACCTGTAAAATTGGTAGAAATTCTTCATGCAGTTGTAAGGAATTATTTCATCAATAAATGAAACACTAATTCTATCAAAACTGACAATATAAGTCTCTCTGCGATATATATATATATATATATATATTATAATATATATATTATATATATTGCAAGGAAAATGAAAAGCGGGAAAAAGCGGTGGGACCGGACAATATCCCAGTGGAGGTGTGGAAGTACCTGGGGGAGTTCGGAGTCCAGTTTTTGGTGAAGCTTTTCAACAGCATAATGCAGACGGAGCACATGCCTGATGAGTGGAGGGAAAGCACTCTAATACCAATCTACAAGAACAAAGGCGATGCGCAATTCTGCAGTAACTACAGAGGTATCAAATTGATGAGCCATACGATGAAGCTCTTCGAGAGTATCATTGACAAAAGAGTGAGAGGTGAGGTGGAGATCAGCGACGAGCAGTTCGGTTTTATGCCTGGAAGGAGTACCACGGATGCCATTTTCGCTCTTAGGCAGTTGATGGAGTGGCACCGGGAAGGACAGAAGGAGCTGCATTGTGTGTTCATTGATATGGAGAAGGCCTACGATCGAGTGCCCAGGCAAGAGGTGTGGCAGTGTATGAGGGAAAAAGGGGTGACGGAGAAGTAGGTAAAGGCGGTCCAAGATATGTATGTTGGCTGCAGCACCGTGGTGAGGTGTGCAGCGGGAGTAACAGAGGAATTCACGGTGGAGGTGGGGGTGCATCAAGGATCAGCCCTCAGCCCCCTTCTGTTCGCCGTGGTGATGGATGTACTGACGGAGCGGGTCAGGTTGGGTCTTCCTGGAGCATGATGTTTGCCGACGATATTGCTCTCTGTGCAGAGAGAGGAGGGCCGTGCAGGAAAGGTTGGAGGAGTGGAGAGGAGCACTGGAAGACAGAGGTATGCGCGTGAACAGAACGAAAACGGATATATATGTTGTGGTGGCGAAGCTGGTCAGGTGACCCTACAAGGTGAACGGGTGTCGGAAGCACGGCACTTCAAGTACCTGGGCTCCGTCGTACAGAAGGACGGAGATGTGTATGTGGAGATAAGCAGAAGAGTACAAGCAGGGTGGAACAACTGCGGAAGATGACGGAGTATTGGTGATAAAGAGTGCCAACACGACTGAAGGAGAGTGTACATGAGTGTGGTGAACCCAGCAATACGTGTATGGATTGGAGACAGTACCCATGACGAAGGCGCTGGAAAACAAGCTACAGGTGGCGGAGATGAGAATGTTGCGCTGGTCGTGTGGAGTGACTAGATGGGATAGAGTGAGGAATGAGTTAATACGGGGATCATTAAAGGTTGGACGCATATCTGAAAAAGTGGCGAGGCAAGACTACGAGGTTCGGACACGTGAAGAGGAAGGACGGTGGGTACATAGGAAACAGGATGTTAGATATGGAACCGCCGGGTAGGAGAAGACGAGGAAGACCTCGGAGAAGATGGATGGACAGTGTTCGGGGCGACCTGAGGGAGCGGGAGCTGGATGTCGAGCTGGTACAGGATAGACAAGAGTGGAGAAGGAGATCCGCAGCAGCGACCCCGCGCAAGTGCGGGACTAATAATGCTGTAGAAGAAGAAGAAGAAGAAGAAGAAATATATTATATATATATATATATATATGAAAATTATTTCACGAAAGTAACATGTGAAAAATATTTATGATGAATAAAACCACGAAGGAAAGGAAACACAAAATGGTGCTCAAGCGCTTTCGTCTAATGACATCCTCAGGAACACTGAAGTACATAAAAGGGTTACAGCCTATATATAGGTTACAGAAAGAAAAAAAAAGAAATATATATATATATATATATATATATATATAATATATATATATATATACACACACACATACATATCTATATATATATATATATATATATATATATATATATATATATGCAATAAACGGAGAAGTCAAAATAAAAATTAAAATTAAAGGATTATCAGAGAGGCATACAGATTTGTAAGGAAAAAATATCGATTTTTAGCACAAGATCAAATGAATTATAAAAATACAAATTTATACTGGAAATCTGCCCGGGTTTTAACACTCTGCCTTTTTTGGTTAAGTTTCGATGTATATAAAAATAAAATGAAAATTAAAAGTTAATAAAGTAGCATACAAGTTTACCAAAGATTTAGCGTTCTACCCTTCTTATCTAAATCTGTTTTGAAGGAATTCAAAACAACAGGATCGAGTTGAAAAAGACCTTTGCTTATGTTGAAGTTATTTGAAAGTTGGATAATGGCAGACTCAAGACTATTTCTATTAACAATGTTGCTAGAGTGGAATAAAACTGAAGCATTATTCCAATCAATACAGTGGGATAACTCTGACAAATGGACAAAAAGGATCTGATATATTTGCATGTCCGTTATAAATAGATATAGAGTGTAACATATTGTGGATAGTAGTCTATTATGACTTGATCCTCTGGATCGAGAGATTCTATCTTTAGTTTTAAACCGATAATTAATTATTTTTAAATTGATAATTATTTAGTTTCGTAAAAATTGGTCGTTGACAATTTACCGGCAGTTTTTACATAAATTTCTTATGTTCTTGTGGTTCGGAACCCACGTAAAATTGTAGGTCCCCTTTGCCACCACATGGAGGACATACACAATACACGATGTATATGGTTGTAAATTTTGACTTGGTCCACAATCGATATAGACCGTGGCTTATTTTTCGTGACAAGGTACTAGTACTGATGGATACCGTAATGAAATTGACTGTATTCTCTGGATCTGATATATTTGCATGTCGGTTATGAATAGATATAGAGTGTAACATATTTGTGGATAGTAGTCGATTATGACGTGATCCTCTGGATCCAGAGATTCTATCTTTAGTTTTAAATCGATAATTAATTAGTTTTGCTAAATTGGTCGTTGCCAATGTACACATTGTACAGGAAGTTGTTACATAAATTTCTTATGTTCTTGTGGTTCGGAACCCACGTAAAATTGTAGGTCCCCTCCGCCACCACGGAGGACATACACAATTACGAACACAGTTAGGTAGACCAGCCATGAGTGGATCCTAGGGTCTTTGTTGGTCTGAAACATTATAACATTATAACATTATAACGGAATATTGATGCTGTTTTATACGTGTGTGCAAATCCTTTCCCGTCTGACCTATGTAAAAGGAATCACATTGTTTACACCCAATTTTATAGATAATGCCTGAATTATTGGTAGGGCTATTTTTTACTATGATATTTTTCACAATATTGTTATATGAAAATACTACATTATATCCAAAAGTTTAAGTACATTAGCAATGCCTAAAAAGCCCGGAAAAATGGAAGTACTAAAATATTTTTTGACAAAGTACGAGTGTTATTTAGGCATTGCTAATGTACTTAAACTTTTGGATATTAATGTAGTATTTTCATATAACAATATTGTGAAAAAATCATAGTAAAAATAGCCTACCAATAATTCAGGCATTATCTAATAAAATTGGGTGTAAACAATGTGATTCCTTTTACATAGGTCAGACGGGAAAGGATTTGCACACACATATAAAACAGCATCAATATTCCGTTAGAACAGGACAGTTGTCCAGTGCCCTTTTTGTCCATTTGTCAGAGTTATCCCACGTATGATTGGAATAATGCTTCAGTTTTATTCCACTCTAGCAACATTGTTAATAGAAATATTCTTGAGTCTGCCATTATCCAACTTTCAAATAACTTCAACATAAGCAAAGGTCTTTTTCAACTCGATCCTGTTGTTTTGAATTCCTTCAAAACAGATTTAGATAAGAAGGGTAGAACGCTAAATCTTTGGTAAACTTGTATGCTACTTTATTAACTTTTAATTTTCATTTTATTTTTATATACATCGAAACTTAACCAAAAAAGGGGGTGTTAAAACCCGGGCAGATTTCCAGTATAAATTTGTATTTTTATAATTCATTTGATCTTGTGCTAAAAATCGATATTTTTTCCCTACAAATCTCTATGCCTCTCTGATAATCCTTTAATTTTTAATTTTTATTTTGACTTCTCCGTTTATTGCATATATATATATATAATGTAATAATGTTATAATGTTTCAGACCAACAAAGACCCTAGGATCCACTCATGGCTGGTCTACCTAACTGTGTTCGTGTATTGTGTATGTCCTCCGTGGTGGCGGAGGGGACCTACAATTTTACGTGGGTTCTGAACCACAAGAACATAAGAAATTTATGTAAAAACTGGCGGTAAATTGGCAACGACCAATTTTTACGAAACTAAATAATTATCAATTTAAAACTAATTAATTATCGATTTAAAATTAAAGATAGAATCTCTGATCCAGAGGATCAAGTCATAATAGACTACTATCCACAAATATGTTACACTCTATATCTATTTATAAAGGACATGCAAATATATCGGATCCAAAGAATCCAGTCAATTTCATTACGGTATCCATCAAGTCACGGTCCATATCGATAGCGGACCAAGTCAAAATTTACAATCATATACATTACAATATATACACTTACGAGAAAAAAGAGTAGGTGTGGCTGTAAAGACTGTACAGCAAAGCTGGGCACTTGCGATTTTTTTGCGGTACTGCGGTACTGCGGTACTACCGCACTACCAAACCGGTACCGCATAACGCAGTACCGCAAAGGATCGCTGAAAGTACAGGCTGTACTTTCAGCGATCCTTTGCGGTACTGCGTTATGCGGTACCGGTTGTAGTGCGGTAGTACCGCAGTACCGCAGTACCGCAAAAAAACCGCAAGTGCCCAGCTTTGCTGTACAGTAATGTAGAAATGTGTGTGCACCCATTTTGGGTCTCCCATTTAAAGGTGTTTGTGGGGCAAGTGAAGATCATGAGTTTTTCAATACCTCACAGTACTATGGGGGGCACCGCTCGGCAGAGGAATCTCTTTAAATGGGGTGTGTAAGGACAGAGAGTATCCCCTAACCCAAGACGCTGCCTCCCTATATCCCACAACACTTGTTTGAGCTGTGGGATCTATCCCCAGAAAGCCTTAATTTTACTACCTTAAACTATACCCTTTCTATCAACATATGCGTCTAATCGATTTTTAAACATGTTTATAGACGTGCTACTAATTACTTCTACCGGCAAACTATTCCAGCTATTTACTATTCTATGCGTAAAAAAGTTTTTCGCAACTGCTGTCTCGAACCTTCTACTTGTCAACTTACACCCGTTATTTCTAGTCCTATATATTGAGATATTTCGAAAAAGCTATCTCTATCTACGTTATCGAACCCATTCATATATATAATATATATATATATATATATATAATATATATAATTTCTTTTTCTTTTTTCTTTCTGTAACCTATATATAGGCTGTAACCCTTTTTGTACTTCAGTGTTCCTGAGGATGTCATTAGACGAAAGCGCTTGGGCACCATTTGTGTTCCTTTCCTTCGTGGTTTTATTCATCATCATATATATAATATATTGCAGAACAACCAATTGCCGAACAATTTTTAGGGTTAATATTATGAAGAATTCAAATCTTTAGTTTATGTTCTTATTATATACGCTATTAGTAGCTTATACTGATAATTTAACAGACCATAAATTATGTCTCTCGCCCTCAGGTTATAAAAGAATTACTTTTAATTTGAACTACCTCGTTAAGATTTAATGTACATACACACTACCATGAAAATAAAAGCAAATACCTTGTTAAAGTTTTTAACATGAGACTCGCACCTTTGGATAAAAAAAAAAATAGGTTATGCAATGCTTATATAAAGGTGTGATTAGCCAACACTAACTTTAGATATTAACTTTTCCTTTCTATTTTATTACAGAAATAGGTTATAATTCCTCCGAGATATTAATAGAAGGAGAATTGGTCTGGCCAGATGTCAAAGCAATTTGCATGCATCGGGGCCTTCATTTATTCGCATGTGGGATCAAGTTTGTATGCATCCACCAAACATCTCGTGTTGAAAAGAATTATATATATGTACATCTATGATGAAAATAACGTACAAACACCTAAATCAGTAAAGAGATATACCTCGCAATAACACTTCATATCACAAATTCAATACTTTAATAGCCAAGATAATAATAATAATTGGGGTCGTTTAACTTCCTCCGCAATATCTAAGGTCATATGACGGAGGGGACTTACAGCTTTACGTGGGATCCCAACCACGGGTCGCTACATAATCTGGACGCGGAGGACGGTCTCCCATTTAACTACTACCCAGACCCAATGTCGCTTAACTGTGCTGATCAACGGGAAGCGGTGTTACGACATTAAGTAAATTATTCGCTAGACAAAATATAGCAATGTAGGTCTATGCGCATTAGGGTGGATCGATTTTACATTTTTTCGATTTCCTATTCTAATAGAGACAAAAACTTGCGCATGCATGAGAAAATAGCCTCTGCAAAATCTTAGCTTAATAGGTAATCATCTTCTGCCCCCGGCAGAGCGATGAAAATCATATTTTAGTAGTCAAAAACGTATTTTTAAACCCTAGCCTAGAGTCATAAAATTTTGCGTGTGTGTTATTTCATGCCTAAGCAACGATATAAATGCTATGGGAAATAATATAAATGCATTATTTAAGACAAAGAGCCGATCTGAAAATATGTATATTATACATATTTTCAGATCGGATCTTGTCTTAAATATGTATAATATACATATTTTCAGATCGGCTCTTTGTCTTAAATAATGCATTTATATATTTCCCATAGCATTTATATCGTTGCTTAGGCATGAAATAACACACACGCAAAATTTTATGACTCTAGGCTAGGGTTTAAAAATACGTTTTTGACTACTAAAATATGATTTTCATCGCTCTGCCGGGGGCAGAAGATGATTACCTATTAAGCTAAGATTTTGCAGAGGCTATTTTCTCATGCATGCGCAAGGTTTTGTCTCTATTAGAATATGGAAATCGAAAAAAATGTAAAATCGATCCACCCTAATGCGCATCAGAGCGAGAAATGAACCGCCTTTTTCATGAAAGCACATTTTTATTCAATGAGAGTAGTGGTTGATACGGTTCTTTAACCCGCTTCGAAACATCTAAGGTCATATGACGGAAGGAATCTACAGCATTACGTGAGATCGGAATCACGGGTCGCTGCATAATCTGGAGGCAGAAGACGGTTTCCATTCCAACTATTATCCAGACTCGAAGTCACTCAACTTCGCTGATCGACGGGAAACGATGTTATGACACTGCGCAGAGCTGGGCACTTGCGGCATATTTGCGGTACTGCGGTACTGCGGTACTACCAAACTACCAAACCGGTACCAAACCAGTACGCGGAAATTTGAATGCGGTAGGGTACTGCGGTACTTTCAGCGATCCTTTGCGGTACTGCGTTATGCGGTACCGGTTTGGTAGTTGGTAGTACCGCAGTACCGCAGTACCGCAAAATATGCCGCAAGTGCCCAGCTCTGGACTCACACTGGTGACGATGGTATCCTTTTATTTAATGAATGAAAGGAATTTATTTTTTATGTTTATTTTTATTAAATGGTTAACAAGTCTTATCAAATGCGTATTGGTATTTTATAATCCATAAAACGGTGACATTTCTGGAACAGGGATGTCCTTTCAGTTTAGCTAAAGGACATTGCAGTTTGCAAATACCCTTTTAGCAGCACACACACACACACACACACACACACACATATATATATATGGATTGATTGATTGATTGATTGACTGATTGCTGCAAACAGGCACAGTCCTAATAATAATAAACAAAAAATGAATGAATTCCATAGATTGGGTTTCTCTGAAGATGATTTGTATTTGAAAAGAGTCAAGATACCAAAGAAAACTGTATTATAGTATCCCAAGAATATATATATATATATATATATATATTATAATATATATATATATATAATATATATATATTATATATATATATATATATATATATATATATATATATATATATATATACAGGGCGTCCCAAAAAAATGTATACACACTTTAAATAATTATAAAGGCAGTGTTTATTAAAATACATTTCATTTTCAAAATGTAATAGAATCTACAGACATTATTTAATTGTTTTGTCAACGCCTGTTTTCAAACTGACGTCCGTTCTGGTCCAGGCACTGCTGATAACGCGAAGCAATGGAATCGCAAACATCACGAAACATTTCGTTTGGTATTTGTGTGCATTCTCGTTCAATGGCTGCTCTCAATTCAGCGACTGTTGCAGGTTTTATAGCGTAGACTTTGTCTTTTAAGTATCCCCATAAAAAAAAGTCTAGTGGTGTGAGGTCTGGTGAACGCGGAGGGTATTCTACGAAACCCCTTCGTCCAATCCACATCCACATCGTGCCAAGTACCACTCGCAATACTCCACTCTTCGGTCCGGATCATCTTCATTAATAGCATGGCCTAATCTTGGAATGTAACTTTTCCATTGACAGCGCTTCAAAATGCGTTGGACAGACGATTCTGAAATTCCTACCTCACGACTCGCTTGCCGCACAGATTTTCTTGGACTTTGGTGATACGTTTCCAGTACTCTTCTTGCTTTGTGGGGCTTGTCGATGTCCATGGTCTTCCGGAACGCTTCTTGTGGACATTCTGAACAGTTCCATCGGCTTCAAACTTATCTAATTCGAGTGATGGTAAGTCGTGTTGGTGGATCTGTTTGAAACTCCCTCCTAAACTGTCTTTGCACTTCAACTGCGTTTTCACACTTCCAGTAGCATTTTAGAATGAATTTCCTTTGTTCAAAGCTTAGTCTGACTGCCATTATTAATTCTAATGGGTTTAACTTGGAAAGAAAGAAACATCAATGAGCTATCAGCTGTTAAAGTGTGTATACATGTTTTTGGGACGCCCTGTATATATGATGTAAACCCACAAGGAAAATGAAAAATGATTCCAAGGCCTTTCGTGTATTCAGAAGTACACCTCGTGTTTAATTAACGTGTTTAATTGTGAAATTCATTTCACACACACACACACACACACACACACACACATATATATATATATATATATATATAAAGACACTCAAATAATAACGCAAGCTTCCTTCGCAACATTATGATTGCAAGTGGTTTTAAATTAACTATTTACAAAGCCAACTAGACTTCACAATAACATTAGAAATTCGACTCTGCTAGATCAGATCTGGGTGCGGTCCCCACTTGACTGCATCTCGGTTATAATTATATTAACTATCACAGATCACTTGCCTACATACACCATGCTAATCATCCATTTCTCAGCAGAGGAAACTATAAAAACTGACTATAGATCTTACAACTATAATAACAAATTAAAGTTCCTGAGAGAAATAACAACTTTTGACCGGACAAGAATAATCGAAAGTAACTATGACAATGGAACAAAATTTCAAGCATTCTGAAGCACACTAATGGATATATTCAGCATAAACTTTCCTCTTAAATCAAAAGTAATATCTAAAACTAAATACAACAACTAATGGATCACTCCAGCACTCATTGTCAGTATTAACCGCAAGCATACTCTCTTTAGTATATAATGGAAAACTATTATTACCGAACAGACATACAAAAATTACTGGAACAGACGTAATGCAGTCATTAAAAAAAAAAAGCAAAAGCAGATCATTATTGTTCAAAAATTGATGAACAAAAATTCGATCCAAAGAGGCTATGGAATACTTTGAAGGAGTTAATTAACACAAAGAAGGTTAAAACAAATCCCTTGTCTGTGACGGATCCAGGGGGGGGTTCGGGGGATTCGATCGAACCCCCCTAAACCAGAAAGCACGATATTTTCCCAAACATCAACTGCTTGTTGCGAATTGCTTGCACCATACCCGTCACTTCTGCTGACAATCAGCGTGCCAACAGTACCTTGAAACTTGTGAAGAGGTACTTTAGGACTACTATGTCCACGGAGAGATTGTCGGGCTTGGCGTTGATGAACATTCATTACGACAAGCCCGTGGATTACGAAGCTGTAGTTTAACGGTTCGCTGAACAGCATCCCCGACGAATGGCGCCCGTCGATCCAGTCTTTGGGAGTCGGGAGATTAACCGATATCTCAGTGAACACAAAACTTTGTCAAGAAATATAATAACTTCAATTATATTAATGAACAAATCTAGAATGATAAAGTATGATTTTCAAAAGAAATTTAGGTTTTGATATTGTGAAATTTTCGTAAACAGTGTTTCTTTAAGACTTATCACGAATTTTGTCTTTCCTTGTATAATTTTCTTGCAAATCAGTACATAACTTAGATGTTGTAAAAACTAATAAATCTGAACAAACACCCCTCAAATTGCTTAAAAACGCGTTTCTGAAAGCCTTAATTTTCAAAATTTTCCGAACCCCCCTCCAGCAAATCCTGGATCCGCCCCAGCTTGTCCTCCCTCACACACGGCGAAATTTCTTACAGTAGCCCTCAAAGACAACCAATTTATTAAACAACTTCTTTGCAAATATCGACTCTAATACTGCAGCCTCGATCCCAATTGCAGACACTCATGACCGACAATACATATCACAACCAATCTCTGATCCAATCCTACGATATCTCTCGAGCAATAAAAAATCTAAAAAATAAAGATTCTGACATCAATACGATCCCGGTGAAAATAAACAAATTAGTATCCGATGAAATTGCAACACCACTCAGTAAGCTAATGAATGAATCAATAACACTAAGTATATTCCCTGACAGTCTAAAGGAAGCCAGAGTACTTATGCCCTGTATTTAAGTCGGGAAACCCAAACACTCTATCCAATTATCGCCCCATTTCCATATTGCCAACTTTAAGTAAAGTTTTTGAAAAAAAATCATACACAATAAACTTAATAAATTCTTAATCAAATACGATATTTTAACTAAAGCACAACTTGGGTTTGGAGGTGGACATACAACAGAAGATGTCATAAACATGATATTAGAAAATGTGTATCAGCACTTAAACAGCAGAAAAAACACTGCCTTGATCTTCCTCGACTTGTCAAAAGCATTTGATACACTTTAGCATGAAATCTTATTGAATAAACTTCACATACACAGAATAAGAGGAACTATCCTCGATTAGTTTAAATCATATCTGTCAAATCAGTACATCGGATTAAAAGATAATTTATCCGACAAGACGATGCTAACTAGTGGAGTCCCACAAGGAGCTATTCTTGGCCCATCACTATTTTTAATTCACGTCAACAATTTCCACCTCTCAACCTCACTTACTTCTTCCCATCACAACTCAGACTTTCTGATTAATGAAACGAACAGGCAATTAGAAAATGTGTATAAATGAATGTATGCTAACAAATTTTTACTGAACTTGACATAGTCATCTTATATGATTATTACCACAAAACATATTAATAGGAACTGTCAAATAAAATTTGGGAATGCTACTCTTGCAAGGATGAGTAAAATTAAAGTACTTGGCATTAATTCAGACGAAAAACTAAGTTTCAAAAGTCATGTACAACATGTCAAACCCAAACTATTAAGATTTCTCTTCATATTATTTATGCTGGAAAAAGACTTTCTCAAAACGCACTCGTTACCCTAAGTACTCCTTCATCTATCCACATTTATTATATTGCATTACAAACATGGAGTAACTCCAAGA
Source organism: Bathynomus jamesi (assembly GCA_023014485.1). Taxonomy (NCBI): domain Eukaryota; kingdom Metazoa; phylum Arthropoda; class Malacostraca; order Isopoda; family Cirolanidae; genus Bathynomus; species Bathynomus jamesi. Next base: position 88,639 of record JAJOZX010010820.1, read on the forward strand.
TATATATATAAAACATCCTTTGGGAGTAACTCATAAAAAAGTATCTGTGAACTCTCTCGTATAATGACAACAGACCAAAGCCACACTTCCCCAATATTTCAAGAGCTAAATATGATATTTTCAAAGTAAATGACATAAAAATTCAGTTCTGCTGTCAATACATTCAAAGTTATCAATAAAAATTAACATACATCATCCATTACAAGAGCAATCACCGCAAACCTAACCATACAATAGAACCTGCAGGAAATACTCTCTCTTTCAAAGGAGCAGATGTATGGAAAGCAATTCTCATAAATATGAGGCAGGCTTCATCACTAAATGTATTTCGCAAATCACTCAAAAAGCACTTAATTAGCTCCTACTGATGTATAAATTATTTTTTCATTAAGCTTCATTTATTTTCAACTAAATATCCAATACATTATTTAATTTAAAATTATGTAACATTTCGTAAACTTTTTATTGTAATTATTATTATTATTATTATTATTATCAGGTCATCCTATAAGTAATGTCGTTTTTTAGATCGGAATTTGAAGGACAAAAAACAACTCGACTGAAACTTTTTAATCTAGTATATATTTTCCATCGGAATCACTGACACTCTGCCAACGTCCTACAAGCTTCTCAATGCCATGTTTATAAAATTCAGGCGGTTTTGAGGCAAAAAACGTACAAAGACTGGTGTGCAGGTCATCTAAAGAAGTATACTGTTTCTCGTCAAGATAGTTTTGCAGTCTCCTGAAGAGATGATAATCTGAAGGCGCAAGGTCTGGAGAATATGGAGGATGTGGAGGTTTCTCCCACCCAAGCTCCTCAATTTTTGCAGAAGTGATCCGAGCGGTATGAGGACGTGCGTTGTCGTGGTGGAACACGATTCCTTTCCGATTAACCAAAGAAGGTCTCTTTTCTTTTAGTGCAGTGTTCAATCGATCCAGTTGTTGACAGTAGACTTGAGCGGTGATTGTTTGATTGTGTGGTTAAGGTTTCAAAGTGTATACACCACCTTTATCCCACCAAACACTAAGCAACACCTTCCGAGGGTGAAGATTTGGTTTTGGCTGTGGTGTCGCTGGTTCTCCGGCACAAACCCACTGTCGACGGCGCTTAACATTCTGGTACAGTATCCACTTTTCATCACCAGTCACTAAACGGTGCAAAAACGGATCTTGGAGTTCGCGGGAATGAAGAGCTGTGCTAATGTTTACCCGCACCCTCAGATTGTCGACCGACAATTCATGTGGCACCCATTTTCCTAACTTAGGCACTTCCCCGAGTTGTTGCAAATGTCGATGGATGGTGGACGGGGATGAATTGAGTTTCTGGGCCAATTCTTCGACAGTTGTTGAACAGTCTTCAAGTGCGGCTAACAGCAGGTAATCATCAAACTCAGCAGGGCGTCCAGAGCGTGCTGCATCTGTCAAACAGCAGTCACCATTCCTAAACTTTTGAAACCCTCTTTGACATTTCCTCGCATGCAGAATATCGTTGCCATAAACGTCCTGAATGTTTCGCGTTGCTTCAGTGGCACTATTCCCTTTTTTGAACTCGTAAAGCATTATATGCCTGATATGCTCTTCTGATACCGCCATGTTTATGGAGGGTTCACATAAAGCAAAACACACGTCTTCACTGGTCAAGGTCTGTAAAGTATGTAGCGAAACACGATAGATCTCCTCTTAGATATAACCTTCGGAAAATTTATGCTTAAACCGAGTAGGACTAGTTTAAACTTACTATCGTAAAAAACGACATTACTTATGGGATGACCTGATATTATTGCTATTATTATTATTTTTTTGTCTCTATTATTATCATTACTTGCCACTTTCACTATTTTTATGTAATAAATAAAGTAAATGCCATTAATTTTGCCTAAAAAGCCTCCATGCTTCCAAGGTCATATTCAGATGAGAGGACTGTGAATATATTAATGTCATAACAAATATCTAAATATTGTAAAACTTTCTCATTTGTATTCATTTCTGAATAAAGATTTTTTTTTTTTTTTTTTTTTAATATAATACCAAATCTGAAGGTACATCATGCTCTTGATGAATCATGCACATCCAGACGGGTATGTATATATACATACAATAAGAGGCTCAGAATTTCTTTTCGGGACTAATATATATATATATATATATATATATACATATATATATATATATATATATATATATATATATATATATATATATATATATATATATATATTAAAAATGTGTAAATGAATAAAAACACATTCCTAAATGTATTACAATAATTAAACATGCTGAAGGTACTTACGTAATATGACGTATTTATAATTTATTTATAATTTTAAAAATGCATAGAAATATCATACCTATGATTTTATTTCGGGGAGCTGAAGCCCCCGTAGTACCCCCCTTTTTACGTCCCTGTTCACAGCATATAAAGGTTTATTTATTTATTTTTCCTGCAGGTTCACCCTTAAGCTTTAGGCTTTACTGGGCTCTCAGATAAATTATAAGTTAAAAGTGTTTCATAGTTAGGTACTTTTACAGTTTGGTAATATAAATTCTATGATCTACTATATAAAAGCAAGTTGTGTGTGATTCTGTCTGTCTGTCTGTCTGTCTGTGAACTTTTGGGTCTCTAAAAAGAGCTTAATTAATTAATTGGTTGGGTGGTTGGTTGGTTGGTTAAAGAACGCAGTCATGAAAATCTTAAGCTTCACATTGTGTCAAGATTTGTGAAGCTTAAGATTTTCATGACTATAGTTTTATTGATCAAATAATTGAACCCCCAGTAATTGGGGGCCTGCAATTAATGGGGGATTCAATTATTTGATCAATAAAACTATAGTCATAAAAATCTTAAGAGCTTCACAAATCTTGACACAATGTGAAGCTCAAGATTTTCATGACTGCGTTCTTTTCTAAGCTTTATTGCGGTGCTGAGGTCTTCGGGCCTAGTAGGTATATGTATAATATTTTTAATCTAAGGAGTGATCCGACGAAAAATGAAAAACGATTTGAATATTTAAAATTTAATACAATCAGCTCATACCAAGCATGTGCTGGACATAACAGCTAGTTAATAAAACAAACTTCGTGGTTATTATTATATTATATAACAAGCAGAGCCTTCGGCTCCCTTCCCTACGGGCGGGGTTTGTGCTTGGCACCTTCGCAGAGTACCGAGATGAAGACAAAAATATTATTTTACATTTTAAATATAGCTTCACAAATTTTTAACCCACTGGCTCAGAATGCGAAGCTCAAAAGGTTAGGGTTACACCTTTGTGGGGAGGTCATTCTCCCTCCCCCAAAAAACCCTCCCCCTATTGCATACCTCCTCCCCCTTACTCCTACCCCCCCCTTTTCTATTAAAAATATAATGGCCTATATAATATACAATATTCACAGGATACACTTACTCCTATATATAGGGTGTCCATTAGGGTCGTCCAAAACAAATGAAAATGAACGGGTCTTCGGTCCATTCTTTTTTGCAGAGAATACGGTGACAGGGATCACGTATCTGGACATGCTGACGGAGTGGCTTTTCCCACAGCTGCAGGAAGACTTCGACAACTTCATTTTCCAGCAGGATGGGGCTCCGCCTCACTTTCATCGCGCAGTTCGGAGGTTCCTTAATGAACGTCTTCCACGGCGCTGGATTGGGCGTTCTGTTCAAAACATTGACCTGCCTCTGGAACAGTGGCGACCCAGATCCCCAGATATCACACCATGCGACTTCTTCTTGTGGGGATACGTCAAGAACCTCATGTTTGTACCACCTCTTCCACGTAGCCTTGAGGAAATGAAGGAACGCATCGTGGCTGCCATATCAACCATCGACGGTGATATGGTACAAAGGGTCTGGGATGAATTAGACTACAGGATTGATGTGTGCCGTGTGGCACGAGGGGCGCATATTGAGCATTTGTAAAATTATAGAAACTACTGTAATAGTTCCTTTACAAATTGGTTTAGAATACATGTTCATATATAACCTGGTACTGAGTAATAAATTGTTGAAAGTGTTCAATTCTTTTTGAATCACCCTGTATATGTCTCATGATATTTGCTCATATTCCACAATGTCTACCGATGTTGGAAATAAAGGAAACTGGATCGATTCGTGCATATTTAGAGGTGGCGCAACTCGAAGCCTCAGTATCATTATACAGTTTGTGGGTGGCAAATTTCTTTAAACTTTCGCCACCCTTAAATATTAATGGATTTAACTCAAAATCCGGTCTGAAGTCTTTTTCTATATAAGGAATGAGAAAATGCATCAGTAATGTCAAAGATAAGTGGAGCTACAGACGTTTTCGTACCAAGAATTCCATAGCTTAGACCTTAGAGGATAAACGGCAGGACTCATGGATAGCTTGGATAATCGGGTTGGTTGATTTTTTAATTCTTTGCATCAGACTGTATTGAGCACGTCTTGTTACCTCCGGGAAGCTCGGGACATTGGGGGTCGAAAACATTTGCGAAGCTGAGCATCTCGGGGGTAATTTATGTAAGAGGCTAAAAGACCTGTTGTACAGCAAATTTAGGGTTCTGCCAGAACCTTTTTATAATTCACCCAGAGTTACTGTCCGTATATATTACTGCAGATGGTATGAAAAAGAGTGTCTTTAGCTTCATTTGTACAGAACCGAAGGTTCCTTATAGTCATATTCGCTTTAGCACAAAGGCTTCGAGATTGTTTTCTTATATCCGAGTCATCACTGAAGGAGCTGGTAATAGTTTGACCCAAATACTTAAACTCTTGTACTTCCTCAATTACTTCACCTCTCATTTTAAACCTAATGTCAGCTGGCTGATTATAACTTTTAGGATGAAATTGCATAACCTTAGTTTTTTTAACATTAAAAAGAATATCATGTTTCTGCAAATACACTTCGCAGACTTTTAGTAGCCGATTCAGACCTTTAACAGAGGGACTTATTAACACCATATCATCGGCATAAACTAAGTTATTTATCCTTGTGTTATCTATACAACATCCCACTGTTGCCTCATTAAGTAAAGCAATTAATCCGTCAATATACACATTAAACAGCATAGGGGAGAGCAAGGAGCCTTGTCTCACCCCGCAAGAGGAGCTAAAACATTCGGATAGTACATTGTCCCACCTAGCGGTAAAAGATTGGTGGGAATACCAAAATTTCTATAAATTTAATATGTACATTCGAACCTTCCTGTCTTCTAGTTTTTTTAAATAAAATATTGTGGTTCACTCTATCATATGCCTTACTTATATCTAGGAAACAGCTATAAATAGTTGAATTACTGTCAATGTATTTAGATATTGTTTCTTTAAGTACATAGATACACAGGTCAGTTGAGTGGGACCTTTTAAAACCAAACTGATTAGGAGATGTCCAGAGGAAATCATTTAATCGGAGTAACAAGAGTTTTTCTAGTAGTTTTGAGAAGGAGGAAGCGACAGCAATAGGCCTGTAATTATTGCTGGACAGAATGTCTCCATACTTATTTTTGACCAGGGGCAAAATATATACCCTCATGAACTCTGCAGGGATATAGCTATGAACAAGCATGGCTGATGAGAGCAATGATGTATGCAGACATACTACGCCATTGGCATATTTTAAGTGCTCATTCGATAGGTCATCTACCCCTGAAGCAGAACCAGTCTTTAACTCATAAGTAACTTCAGGCACTGATATCAAAGTATTTTCCCTTGTCCCTCCCACAGGCGTTCCGCTGCAATCTATCTTAAGATTATCCCTACTCACACTGTTAATAATGTTAGAGTAGTGGTTTTTCCACAGCTTTGCAATTTCATCCTCCCCCGACACCCCATCGATTGTCGGAGGGAAGACACTTTTGACACCCGTTTGATTCTTAACAAATTTCCAATTTGTTATTATCGTTATTTATGCGAGCTTCACAGGCTTTTGATGCTCTAATAGACTCTTCTTCCGAAGAAGAAGATATATATATATATAATATATATATATATATATATATATATATATATATATATATATATACACACGATACAACTCAGAATGGTCACCTGAGAAACTTTTATGTTACACAGACTGCACATGGAACAACGAACTCTTCTGGGAAAATTAAATCATGACCCGGTCATGACCCGTTGCTCACGTTGGGCTTCCATCACGAAAAGAAAAATTTTAGTATTTGTCATTTACCATTATTTATTCAGACTATAGTGGATTTAATTTTCCCAGAAGAGTTCCTTGTTCCATGCATGGTCTGTGTGTAACATTATATCGGTGTCCCAAAAAAAAATGCCCTGAGATTTGGACATCAATAACTTCAAAAATATGCAGTTCACACCTCCAAAATTTACATAACTTTTACCTCAATCTAGCCATCAGAAAAATTTCAGACCTCTACATAAAATACTTTTTCTACAGCTGAGGGAACAATGAAGTATGGTGAAAAAAACGAATATCATAAACTGAAAAAATTTTATTATTCACATCTTATCAACAAATATGATCAATATGTCCGCCGTCCTGCTTACAAACTAATCTTAACCTTTTCTTCCACGACATGATACATTTTCTGATTTCTGCTAATGTTATTTTGTCCCATCATTCGAGTATTTTTTCTTTAATTGCATTTCTGTAAACTTTTCTGTTTGGCCTTCATAAATCTTCTCTGCTAGTGTTCCATATGCAATAATCCATGGGATTGCAATCAAGTGATTGCGGGGGCCAGTCGTTTTTTCCAATGAAGTTGGCTTCATTCTGTTGTAGATAATCCTGTGTGAACTTGCTAGTATGAGCTGCAGCACCATCTTGTTGGAGTATGAAATCGTTTCCATAATACAGACACCTACAATCAGGCAAAAAATTATCCTCTAAGAGATTTACATACGTTTCTGAATTAATTTTTTTATTTTCTGAAATGAAATGAATTTTCGTCTTTCCATTCCACGACACACCTGCTAATACCATGATTTTTTTCGGAAAACCAACTTGTCTGGTGGTAAAGTCTCGATGGAGGAATGTCTTTCTTTCGCCGACCATAAACAACATCGTTCTGGGAGTTTCGAGCAATCTCGATGGTGAAATCTTTTTCATTTTTAAAAACTATTTTTTTAACATCAGTGGACAAAAATCTATCAAGCAATTTTTTACAACGAATTTTTCTTTTAGCTCTTACATTGCTGTCATGTCTTGAAACACGGATCCTTTTATATGCTTTAAGTCCTACCGTTCTCCGCATTCTTTGTATGGAACTTCGACTGATATCTAAATTTCTTGCAATTTTCCTCTGAGAGCAGTGTGACCCAGGTCGATCTTCTTGAGATAGACTCATCATTTCGATCATTGCTATATTGTCTTGGTGTAAACTGTTTTAGGCCGACCACTTCCATGCTTCCGTGCCGTCGAACCGGTTGCTTTAAGTTTTTTAATTATTCTATTCACAAACGTAACATTACAAGTTATTCCTGGAAATTCCTTCAAAATTCTTGCCCCAGTTCATCTTTTTTCCAAGAAACACTTTTCAATCACCGCTTTTTCACCTTTAGTTAAAACCATAATTTGAAGGGTAAATTTAAAAAACAGTATTTAAGATGGGCGTAGCCTATATCATCTGACGTTTTTCAGAGACTAACAGATTATCCATAGGCTAAGGAAACTACTACAAGTCTTAGAATAGTTGCCAGGTACAGCTATACACATTTAGGATTTAGGATATTCGTTTTTTCACCATACCTCATTGTTCCCTCAGCTGGGAAAAAGTATTTTATGTAGAATTCTGAAATTTTCATGATGGCTTAGCAATAGATTGAGGTAAAAGTTTTGTAAATTTTGGAAGTGTGAACTTAATATTTTTGAAGTTATTGATGTTCAAATCTCAGGGCATTTTTTTGGGGCCACCCGATATACAGGGTGTCCCAGGAGGAAATGTCAAGAATGCACCATTTGACTCTTTGGGTATTTCTAAGTAGAAAGTATTGTATCGATATGGGTCTGATTCCCAACCGTTACCGAGATACAGGCCTCTACATTTGGGTAATTAAAACATAATAAAAAGGCGATCTTACTGTAGATACTATTTAATGACACTTGTGGTTTACAAAAAGTACAAACATACAATACACTATTGCACTTATTGCAGAATGGTTTCAAAGTGACCCCCTCCTTCAATGCACGCGGCGAGCCTCCGATCCATCGAGTCTTGCCAAGGAAAACGCGGAAGTTCATTTCTGAGGTTTATGAACGCATCCTGTATACGTGCAACCAACTGCTCCCTAGTTTCGGGCTTACCCCGCTGATAAACGTTACTCTTCAAGAACCCCCAGACAAAAAAATCTAGCGGAGATAAGTCAGGCGAACGAGGGGGCCATGCCACAGGTCCTCCACGTCCAATCCACCTTCCCGGAAACCGTTGATTTAAGTATGTAGTAACCTCCCTCCCTGCCGTAGTGAGGTGGTGCCCAAATGTAGAGGCCTGTATCTCGGTAACGGTTGGGAATCAGGCACATGTCGGTTATATAATACTTTCTACTTAGAAATACCCAAAGAGTCAAATGGTGCATTCTTGACATTTCCTCATGGGACACCCTGTATACGAGTATTAGGGATGTACCGAATACTAAAATTCACCGAATACCGATATTTAGTGCAAAACTATTCGGCTGAATACCGAATTCCGAATATTAGTTTTATTTGGGTTATTAGGCGTCACTATAAAAAAATGAAACCTTTATAAGTTTGACAGCACATAGAATTAATGTAAATGTGAGCAAAAGCAGCATGTTTTAGTTACCAAAACTTTGCCAGATTTCTATACTCATAAAAAATTTGCAACTGCATTGACGTCTATATTGCAAGAATGGTCAATAAAGAGCGATCGTGTACATGAAGTTGTGCACGACAATGGCTGTAATATTACTAAAGCTGTTGGCGTTCTCAAAATTACTTCTGTTGCTTGTGCGAATAATACTTTAGCACATGCAGTTGACGAAGCCCTTCTTAGCCAGAAGTCTGTTTCAGAGATGTGTGCAATTACACGCCCAATCTGTTGCATTTTTTAATTATTCATCTTCATCCTTTGACAGACTTAAGGAATTCCAAAAGCAACATAATTTACCCGAAAACAAACTTATAAAAGACGTTATCACCAGTGGTGTAGTGCTAAATAAAGAAGTGGGGGAACGCATTTTGAAAGTGTTATTCAGATGCGGGGGGGACAATGGCGAGCGCGGCGAGCCCATACAGCTGGGGGTCCGGGGGCACTGTAAGCCCCCCGGGAAATCTTTTGAAATCTGACCAATTTCAGGGATATTTTGAGGTCATATGCACTGGATATTAGGATATATTCTAAGGTTGAAGATGCAGTATTTCCAGTGTCATTAGATATACGACAGCCAGTACGATCAATAAAAATAGCTAACAACTGGAATGATTAACTAAAAAAAAGTTAACAACTGGTACGCCGTGGTGACTGTTTCACCAGATCTTTATAGGCTAGCATTGCCTCAGTCGAAGCTAAAAGAAATGAAGCAGTTAATGATTCTTTCTCATATTTCTTCTAGGGGTGGGAATTAAAATTTCATGACGTTAGAGATTTGTAAGTTCGGATTTATTTGAAATAGTGAGGGAACGCCGTTCCGTCTACCAAAAAAAGCAAGGGAACGCCGTTCCCACGCGTTCCCACAGCACTACACCACTGGTTATCACCCAATGGAACTCTACATTCTATATGCTACAACGACTTCTTCGACGAAAAACTGCGGTTGTTGCATACGCCTTGGACTATGACATACTGTAGCAACCTTCAATAATCATCAGTGGACTCAAATTCAGTGTGTTGTAAAGCTTCTTAGTCGATGTAAAACATTAACGAATGACTTTTCCTCTGATTCTTCTTGTCATGGAGTCTCCCGATGTAACAAGTCTCGTGGTATTTTTGCCTAACATAACTGATGATGCAGATGTTCACACTATGAAAAACGATTTAATAGAAAATTTACAGAATCGTTTCAGGCAGTGGAAGGCAGACATTACTCGCATGATTTCTCACATTTTAGATTCTCATTTCAAATTTGCTTGCATAACAGTGCCTGAGTTTGTAAAAAATGAGATAATCATTATGTCTGCATCACCTAACGCTAGTCCTGCACGTAATATAACCTATGGCGTTGAAGCAACTGATTTTGTTTCACGAGAAGACCAAGAACCTTTGAAAAAGAAGCCGAAGGTTAATTTATGGAGTTATTTCGATGAGATTGTGCCTCCACCTATCAAAAATAGTCAGAAAAGTTATCAAAAAGAATTAGACATCTATTCAAAGGAGCCACGAGTCAGTCACGACACGAACCCTCTTGATTGGGGTCGCCATAATGGTGAAAGATTCCCGAAACTACTGAACAGCTGGGTTTTGCTGCGCGCCGCCTGACGTCACCGAGTCTCGATCCCGGGGCCGATGGATTCGTAGTCAGCGATGCTAACCACTACACCACCGAGGCGCATATATATATATAGGTGAGCCATACATATAGTGTAAAAAACTTAGAATGCACAAATAAGAGCTCCTGATACAATTTCTCATTTATCATATGGAAGAAGACCTCAGACCGGATTTTGAGCTAAATCCATTAATATTTAAGGGTGGCGCACGTTTGAAGAAATTTGGGAGCTATTGAAGAATAGGGACCCCAGCCTTCTTTAGTTAGCTTTATAAGGCTAACTAACGAAAATATCATGACCTAACCTAACCAATCGTCAGGGCGTACAGTTAACCTAACGATTGGTTAGGTTAGGTCGTGATATTTTCGTTAGTTAGCCTTATAAGTCTAACTAAAGAAGGCTGGGGGTCCCTATTCTTCAATAGCTCCGAAATTTGCCACCCCCCCCCCAAACTGTATAGTGTATAATGATACTAAGGCTTCGAGTTGCGCCACCTCTAAATATGCACGTTTCGATCCAGTTTTTTATTTCCAATGTCATTAGTGGTTGTGGAATATGGACAAATGTCATGAAAAGTATATTTTCCATTTTCATTTTTTTGGACCACCCTAGTGTCCATATCTTAAGAGTTATTAAGGAGCAAGTGTAGTTTACGTCCCCCTGTGGTGCCTAGTGTAGTTTACGTTCCCTACATTATCCTAGTGTAGTTTACATTCCCCTACATTATCTTAGTGTAGTTTGCGTTCCCCAACTTTGTCCACGTATACCTAATTAAATAAAACGTTAAAACTAACGAAAATATTACAACTTAACCTAACCAATCGTCAATTTATATATATATATATATATACATATATATATATATATATATATATATATATATATATATATATATATATATATATATATATATATATATACTGTATATAAATTGACGATTGGTTAGGTTAAGTCGTAATATTTTCGTTAGTTTTAACGTTTTAGTTGATGGATTCATTTAAAAAATGTCTCCTAAAGATCCTAATGTAGTTTACGTTCCCCAACTTTGACCTAGTGTAGTTTGTGTTCCCTTTTGCGTTAGGGTAACGTAAACTACACTTGCTCCGTTATTAATTATATACTACCTATATAGGATTACTTATATTTATCCTAATACTGAAGACGAATGGTTACTTTTCCTGTAATGGTAGACGATAGACAAACCCAAGTGTCGTCGATACAATATTTGACATTGCTATATGTTGAAAACAGTAGTATATACCTAAGTATTCTGAGCAATAATTTGTCAAAGCGATATAAATCTAAAACTTATCTTTCCCTATCGCACTTACACACACACACACACACACACACACACATATATGCATAAATTCCACGTATAATAGGCACAACTGATTTATAATGAGACAAATTATCAGGTTTTGAAATGGAAATGCTCTCAAGACACGCCATTTCGGGTCCTCTTCAAAGAAAGAACAAAATTCGAGTTGAAGACGGGAAATGAGTTAAAATTACAAGTGTGGCAAAGCTACCCTCAATAATTACATCGAGCTACACCCATACAAGGCTCCGTCCTTTTAGAACAGAAGAAAGGAAGACCCGATTTTGGCAAATAATTTAATCTGCTTTTTTTGGGGGGAATTCGTGTAAAGAAGTAGCGCATCGTCCCATTTCTATGCCTATTTGTCTGCTTATCTCTATTATCTGTTATCTCTGTGTCTATTTATTGTTTCATGCACGTATGCGTGCGCATCTCTCTCTCTCTCTCTCTCTGTATATATATATTCATTTGTTCGTTCTCCCTCCTCATCTTGTGCGGAACGTTCTTCTACAAGCGTCGTTCTTTACATTAATTATACTGTGTTGTTGTTTGCAGTTAAAAATAAAAAATAAAATATATATATATATATATATATATATATATATATATATATATATATATATATATCTGACTGCTTGTTTGTGTACATAAAATTACTATACTTATATAAAGACATACCGTAAAATGGAATTCTGTCAACATATCTGGTAAATCTGCATACATACTCAGCGATACGAAAGGTGAGACTCTACTATTTATCACAACATGCTTTTAATTGATTCCCGCATGCCATTCTTGCATTACGACACTTCAAAACATGCAAAAAAATTATGGTTTTGTAGTCACACTTCTGTTTAGGGAGTCATGCGATATTAAAAGGGAACAATACACGATCAACCTTCTCTGACTGGTATTCATATAAAATAATGTACGTGGACCTAAAATTTTGGAAAAAAGTCCGCCGATAAATAATATATATATATATTTCTAAAATGGATTCTAAATTACTGATTACCAATCATTAAGTTTTGTGTTTTGAAATTTTACGGAGTCTCCATAAATTATCTTCACAAATTCAAGTGAATTTGAATTGTATTGTAAAGATAAATTATGAACACCCCATATTACTGTCACCAAGGAGAATAAAATAATAATAATAATAATAATAATAATAATAATAATAATAATAAAAAGCCAGAATTTTACCAATTTTTATTTTTTAGAAATGCTATTTTTCTAGGCGAACTTTTTTACGAAACTGTACCATCTCTATATGGGCGTATGAGCGGAATGATGCTCTTTGTGAAAATTTTTTAAACTTTTTATCCTTCCACTTAACAGAGAGATAATTTAACAGACGGACAGAATTTGCTATAAATGCGTGTATTTTGAAAGGTTAGAACTTTGTAAGTTGTCCATATACAGTCAAGCAATAAAAGCATAGAATGATTAATATACTCGTGTGTGTATATATATATTAGATGCGCTTTAGAAATATTATTTTGATAAACTGCGTCATATGCGAGTAGAATGCACGATGTGACTTGTTTCAGACACGTTGTCATGAACACAAGCGATTAGCGAAGCCAACATACCTTGAAGGCAATAAATTTTATTGTCACTTCTCATGACTGCAATGAAGGCCATAAAATTATGTATATATATGTGTGGTGTGTGTGTGTGTGTGTGTGTGTAGAAGACTCCTGTTGCATTCCTAATATTATAAATAACTTTTCAATATTTCTAAATAGTAGCCTTTGGGCTTGCATATTCACTGAAAATTTACCTCCTTCAAAAGTTTCTGTTGTACGCGCACATATTACTAACTCCTACACACACACACACACACACACACACACACACACACACACACACAAACTTAAAAGAACCGTCTTCACCATTTGAAGCATTGTATATACACAAGAGCAACATTTCCCCTAAACCCATAAAAAATACCCCAATAGAAACCCCCTCATTTTTCTCTTCTGCGAGCATGTGGTCTAATTAATAACAAAACTCTCATTGACACGAGAAGTACAGAAAGGTTCCTAAATGTGCCGTTTGCATGAGAGGGCGCCGTACGGACCGGGTTTCCATACTTGTTTTAATTCTTTTTGTTTTTATATTTTTTCAACAAAAGAGTCAGTTGTTTGAAGGTATTGACGTATTGGATCGTGAACGCCACCGACGAAAATAACATTAGCTACTTTTTATTATTGGATTCTTCCGTTGATTTACAGACCACACTATGCACACTCTCTCTCTCTCTCTCTCTCTCTCTCTCTCTCTCTACGGAAACTATACTATACGAAAGAGTAATTTTTTATTAATTCAGAACAGGCAGTTTCTCTAAAGTCTAAAGGGTTATTTCGCTTTCCTCTCCCTTCGCTATTTTCAGTCCTTCTCTAACTTTTAGCTGAGGAGGAACACGACATTTCATCGAAAGCGTCTTAGTTTGTTATTTTTAAGAAAATATCATTCGTCCGTAAACAGCTCTTAATTATTCCTTTTATATAAGCATATATAATAGTCCCCTTATATATATATATATATATATATATATATATATATATATATATATATATATATATATGTGTGTGTGTGTGTGTGTGAACTGCTTTACATAATATTTAGCTTTCAAAGACAAATTTATACCTTTATACTATCGGCGTTTCCAAGCCATAAAATACCCAAGGAAGGGCAGCTTGCCTGCATACCCTAATTCATTGTTTTAGAGCTCATACCCAGGTATATATTATACTTTTGCCCTACATCTGCGACATCATAATAGTAGCTTAAATTAACGATACTACCAAATATATTAATAATTTATAAATTATAGACACGAACGAAAGTATTCGACGGAATTATTATTAATAACATTAATAACGAAACAACGTTCGAAGCCCAGAGCGGAAGACTTCTAGAGAAGGAAGGTGTGTTTTGCAGCCATTTCCTGATTCCATAATTATTAATTATTGTACCTCACCTCTGACAGTTGCTTACTGACAGGTTTACGCGGAAGTATTTCAGACGACTGCCCTCATATATATATATATATATATATATATATATATATATATATATATATATATATATATATATATATTCTCAGTTGTAGTATATGTATATACACAGTGATTATACACACACACAGTGGCATTCACATCCTACTCCATCAATAATGGCTAAAAGTATTGAAAAAACAGAGGAATAATGGTTGGAGATATAGGCCCCCCTATATATATATATATATATATATATATATACACAAAAGAGGAAAAAATCTCAAACTGATTTATTTATAAATACATTTCTTTTGCGTGGGTTTTTTTTACACTATTTATTTTCATTATACTCACGCGAGCCTCCCATTAGCATAATATTTAGGCTGTTTTAAGCTGTTACAAAGACTTGTTCACATCTATCAACAATATTAAAATGGAAAACAATGATAGATACAAATGACTAAATGCAATACAAATGGACCTTACATGTCACAACTAGGATATCTGTTTGTGTGTGTATATATATATATATGGGAATGAACTCAGAATGGTCCCCTGAGTTTTTTATGATACACACAGACCGTGCATGGAACAAGGAACTCTTCTGGGATAATTAAATCCACTATAGTCCAAATAAGTAATGGTAAATGACAAATACCATAGTTTTTCTTTTTCATGATGCTAGCCCGACGTGGGCAACGGGTCACTCGCAAAGACTATAGTGGATTTAATTATCTCAGAAGAGTTCCTTGTTCCATGCACGGTCTGTGTGTATCATATATATATATATATGGGATCGAACACAGGTCGTTCCTGAACACTTGTTCAAACCCAAACAAGTATATATATATATATATATATATATATATATATATATATATATACGTACTATATATATATAGACACGTGTCTGTGTGTGTGTGTGTGTGTTTGCGCGCACAAGATGTCTAGTTAGTGTGATAATTACATATGGAGCTCGGTAATTTTTTGCAAGGTAAAGCTTTTGGTACCTCCGAACCTTAAAATAATAAAAAAAACAAATCTTAGTTCTGTTTAGTTTAGGTTACGCAAGGTTAGGTCAGCTAAAGTTAGTTTAGGTTAGGTTTGGTTAGATCAGTGTTATCCAACTTACAGGTAGGAGAAGGCCGGATTATAAAACCAAAGTTCCAGTTGGCGGTCCACATTATTAATTTAAATTTTAAGTGGTGTGACATTTCCAAAGAGGTATAAACCCTTCAACTTATGAAATTTGAAGTTGGTGTGGGTCAAGTGGGTGATGGGGGGTCTCGTTCGCCAAGTGGGCCTTTACGCAGTGAGATTTAACCCGTTAACGCCGAACGTTTTTGTAGGGTTAAGTCTAAATGCGTGTATTTAAAACGGCACGTATTCGACCCAGTCGGCGTTAGAGGGTTAAAGAAATACTTAATCAGTTGGAGAATTGAGGAGGGACTTGTTTTCCGACAAGAATCGCAATGTCAATAGTTACTTCAGAAAAGTGATTTGAAAAATGCAACAGCCTTTATTAACGTAACTAGAAATATTCAGAGTAGGTCTAACCTTGGTTACTTTGGTTACCTTGGTTTTGCTTCTGCCCGAATTGTTCATTCTGACGAAGGTCAAGCTTGTCACTCCACTTTAGACCTACAGTTTAACGTGGAATCCGAACCACGCCCCACCAACAGCCCAGCTTCTTAATCACTAGGTTACCCAGGGTACCCATTTATCTACCAACCAATTTTTATTATGTGGAGGGATGAACATCTGGGTTTCAAACTATAGTTTTTCAATCGTTATTAATTTTATTATTCGTAAACATTTTGTCTAAAAAAATTAGTAATTTATTTTAGTTTTTGGAGCGAGCGCCGAGGGCCGGATAAAAGTGGTCCGCGGGCCGCCACTTGGGTGACACGGGGTTAGAGTATACAGGTTATCTTACCATTTAGGCACTTAACAGAAAACCTCTTCGAACCTGCACTTGTATCCGGGTCATTTATTACTTCTCGGTTCGATGGCACTAAGGTTAGGTTAGGCTTAGTTATTTAATATTAACTAAGAGAGAGAGAGAGAGAGAGAGAGAGAGAGAGAGAAAATGAATTGGAACAATGGCCATATATTTCAAACGTTGTTTTATGATTTTACAATCCTGAACTGACATTTTTGACTTTTTTTACCTACAGTTTACAGAGCATAAAAATCAATGCAAAGAAAAACCACACCTTTTAAGAAAGGTAAATTAAAACCACTAATAAAGAATTAAAACCCATATACAAATTAAAGAGTCGCTCTATAAATCACAAACTCTATTCCGCGAATTTATAGAGCTAGCAAAGTCTGCCACAGTAAAAATTCTCTTTGTTACATGCAAATATAATAAAAAAATTACTGGAACGAAATTTGCACGTAATATCTGGTCTACGCGTCGACAAAAAAGACTCATGAAAATTCTATATAAATGCCTATATTATACCGAGTAAATCAGTCAGTATAATTAGAGTACGACGTAATTATTGTTCTTTTGGCGCTTTCTTCACGTCTAAAGGTTTAACTTTTTTAGGGTGAGCTGGAACGCTTTATTTATGGGATTCTCGATGCATATATAGATTTGAGCGTCAATCAAGCGAGGAACTGTCATTATCCGTCTCAAATTCGCGGTCGAACGAATGAGTTATTGCTTCGGGCTCATGTCATCCGATGGCTTTTATTTATGTAGACGAATACAGATATGTGTACATCAGTGCGTTGTTAACAGGTGTATATATATATAGTCTGCACAAAAAGTATCGTTTTCATATGCTGTACAATGGTTTACTATGGGAACGTCAGATTTTTTGCACATTTTACCCAGAGTATCGATGTCGTTGGGCCTGTATCGTACGTTTGGCATCACTGCTGGGTGTAATGTATTAACAATGTGATTACCAGCCTATTCAGTGCCGGGTGAGGTCCCGTGGGTTGGTGTTGTGTTTTGGATGTTCTAGTGCTTTTTTACCACTAACGGACTCGTTTATTTTTGTACCTGTCTTTCCTTTCAGGAGTCACTATGAGGCCTAAAAATTTGGCTCAGAACGGAAAATACGTATCATAACTCTAGGAAAAGAAGGTCTAACCAGAACTCAAATCCAAGAACATACTGGCTTATCAAAGTCAACCATTCGTCGGTGGTTCAACCCTGCAAAGGACTTGCTTACCAACGCCACACCGTTCGAAAAAGAATGTTCTGATAAGAAGAGGAGGAGGGACAGAGAAGAGAAAACGAAGAAAAGAAATGGGGGAACAAGGAGAGACGAACGATGTCCGGGTTCAAACAAGCATGCTCAGCCAGGTTTTTCGGTTTCTCTAGTTGAGGGTAAGTCCTTCTTGTAGGCTTGGGCAGTAGCGGATTATAATAGGGGCAAAGGGGGCATTTGCCCCCGGCCCCAGATGCTGACCGGCCCCATGATTCTGACCGACCCCAAGAAACTAGGTAAACGCTATAATCTACCGTTGAAATAATTGGTCGACCGTGAGGAAGAAAAAAAATTCTAGATTCCGCTTCTACAAAACCTAGTTTAGTATCCCATTTATGTGAACAAAGTATACATTTTCTGTAATCACATCTTTGTTTTTGTTTCGTTTTCTGTTGATCGATCCCAGTCAGCTGATCACATCACTCATGTATGATGTATCAGGTAAAGAATTGTGTTTTTCTAGTGTTTTTCTAGTGACACCGGCCCGAAAATATTCATTGCCCCCGGCCCTAACAATGCTTAATCCGGCCCTGGGCTTAGGGATCTGAACCCATGGGACTACTAGCCACAGAAAGAAGGTAGAAGCCCCGTAAAAATATGGCAGTAGATGCCAATGATGGAACACCAACACCTCTCGCGCGACGTGGAAAAGAAACTCGCACAGTCCTAGGCCATAAGCCATATAAAACGAAGAGGGCCGGGAAGGGAACGCTAAATGTAAAACACCAATTACTCTCTTCCAACTCTGCAACCCGATCTCCAGTTCATCTGCGTTCCTAATATATAAATGGGATGGGGACCTCCATAAGAATTTTTGAAAAACGAAGAGAAATGAGAAAGTAGGAGAGGGAAGGGTGAGAGAAGAATAAGAGGAGAAAAAATGGGAATGCAGGAAGACAGAAAAAATATCTGTGCTCAAAACGGCAGGCTCGACCAGGTTTCTCTAGATGAGAACAAGTTCTCGTTGTAGGCTTAGGGGTTCAAACCCCGAGGGTTGTTAACCCCTGTAGTAGGTCAACAGGCCTCATGAAAACATGGCAATAGGTGAAAGCGACGGAATATCAACACCTCTCGTAGGTCGTGGATGAAGAACTCATCCACTTCTACAAAACCATAAACCATATAAAAGGGAGAAGCTCAGTTGCGTGAGCAAAAGGTAAAACAAAGATTACTCTACTGCAACAATCCCCACTCCACGACACTCTTTATCACCCTCGATATCTGGTTCTGCTAATATATGAAGAGGGGTACATTTTATAAGAATCAAGAGAAGCAAAAAAGAGAATTGAAAAAGTTGAGAAGTTTGACAGAGGGGATAAAAAGAAAAGAAGTGGGAGAGGAAGAAGAGAGAAAAGATGCCCGGGGTTCGAACCGTACTCGGCCAGGTTACTCTAGATGAAAGTAAACAATCTTTGGTGGTTTAGGGATCCGAACCCCGGGGTCCTGTTAACCACAGAAGGAGGCCAGTAGAGCCCTTAAAAACATGGCAAATAGATGCCAGTGACGGAACGCCAACATCTCCCGCAGGACGAGAGAAACTCACCCAGATGTGGCAGAAGTAACCAGAGAGAGAGAGAGAGAGAGAGAGCAAAATACAAAATACCGATTGCTCTCCTGTAACCCACCGATTCCCTTACGTACGAAAATTGCATCAAAGTTTTAAAGTCATTCCAAACTTTTAACCCTCGTCAGAAACCTTTAATTTACTTACGTTGTTGGAGCCATAGGGTCTAATGACCCCAGGCCTAAAATCTTATAAAATGGTGCTATAAAAAGTCTGTAATGAAATAATCACATGCATGAAACATTGTATTTGATATTTAAGTTTTTTTTAACGGATAATATCATCTTTTTTCAATGTTTTGACCCCATTGTTCCTGATGAGAATTAAAAGAAAACTAGGAATTATTATACAAAACATAATAATTACAGAATTGCATTATTTTTGCACATAAAATTGTTATTTGATTACATTTGTACTATATAATTTTTGTAAGAGAAGAGTAAATAAGTCAATTTTATATTTACATGTAGTATAAATTCTGTATATTATTTAGACAATTATAGATAATATTTTGCTTTAAAGAACTTGCTTGTTTTTAATTATAAATAACATTATTCATTATTTGTATTTTTAAATTGGATGAGCACAAAGAATGCGTACAAATATATTGGTTATAGGTGTAATTATTTGTAACTCGCTTTAGGCACATTAAAAAACATGCACACTTTAGACAGGGTTTTTCTTTTTTTTCTTTTTTTTTTAAGATGTGTCTATTCCTACACCAGACCGTCCAAAATGTAGATGTAGAGTTCTGACAAGTTTTGGACACATGAGAAATGCCAGCGATTTTGGAGTTTTTCTAAAGTGTGTCTACTACCTACAGACCTGTCCAAGAGCATTTACGGGTTCATAGTTTGCTCATCTGACAGTTTTTTCTTAACTCGACATATTTCAATTTTAAGTAAAGGAAAACCCAGAGAAGCACCTTAATCGTTGAAATATGAAATCCGAGTCGGGACTCTAACCCATGCAGGGCCTTCAGATTAACAGCCCTGGCAGTTTACCACTATAGACTACCCTGGAGAGCGCAACAGCTGGAAGAAACTTTTATCAAGGGATCAATACAGTGACCAAATAACTTTTCCAATGTCTTCATTTCGAAATGTTAGAGTTCGAAAACATGCTATAGCATTAAAGTTGAATCCAAGGTAAAGGCTACTATATAAATGCTCCTCGGTTTTGTAGTGGTTAGCATCGCTGACTATGAATCCACCGACCCCGGGTTCAAAACCCGGTGACGGCAGGCGGCACGCAGCAAACCCAGCTGTTCATCCTTTCACAATAAAAATTGGTTGGTAGATAAATGGGTACCCTGGGTAGCCTAGTGGTTAAGAAGCTGGGCTACTGATCGGGAGGTCGTGAGATCGAGTCCGGGCGATGACTTTGTTATTTCTGACTGCCCGTAGTGCGGCGTGGTTCGGATTCCACGTTAAACTGTTGGTCTAAGGTGGAATGACAAGCTTCACCTTCGTCAGAATGAACAATTCGGGCGGAAGCAAAACTAAGGTAACCAAGGTATAAATACGGGAAGAGCTTTTCATCTTCGTAGGTGACAATTAATTCAGGTGATCCCGAACGTGTGCAGAAGGCCTCGTGCCAAAGTTCTCAGATGGTAAAGGATGAACCTACATCTCCTTTCCTTTTTTGTATGGTAATTTTGGAATTTCATGGTGGTTTTTCATATGTGATACAATCCTTTTGGAACGGTGGAAGGAAATGATTCTCAAAAATGGACATATATTTAGTAAAATAAAGATATCCCTGGATGAATACCATCTCAGTCTTTCCTGCAACCAGTGCTCAATTTGTAAAAAAAAAATGGCGAAACGCTAGTGAGCCGGAGGTGGCACGGTGCACGGAGTGAGGGGAGGTTGCAGGAGGTAATATCCCCCTCTTGCTGGGGGTTTCATTTAAAAGATCTTATCCAATGTTTTGATACACTTAGTATGTGTGAAATATATTATTTTAGGTGCAAGAAATACTTTATAAAAAAGAAATGGCAGGCCAAATATAAGTGCCGGAACGCCGTTCCGATGCGTTCCGGCACAAATTAACCACTGCCTGCGACCCAACTCGCTGCCCATACCATTACACTAAAACTAGTCTTGAATTGTAGACTGTAAACAGGACTCCCGAAATGCTTGATTGCCATTCCTCCTTGTATGGATGTGCGCCCATGGGTAAGAAAACAGAATTGGCCTCAGACCAAAAAGGCCTCTAATTACATCCTTCTCCCATGTTAATCATCTCTTTGCATGGCGGCTGTAAGTAGGGGTTTCCACCGAATTACACCGTATAACCAAGTTTATGTAAATGACGTTGCATAAGCTGTTTCTTGTGACAAATCAATAATGTTTATACGATGCCTCGTGCAAAGACTGAATCTCATCTGATGAACAAGAAAACTCTTTGCGTTCCTTTCTAACTACTGATGGGGTTCTTTTACGATTTATAAACGTTTTAATTATAAGACACGTTCTCTTTGCAATCTAAACACACGTGCTCATTTCGTATTTAACATTGGC
Organism: Bathynomus jamesi; assembly: GCA_023014485.1. NCBI lineage: Eukaryota > Metazoa > Arthropoda > Malacostraca > Isopoda > Cirolanidae > Bathynomus > Bathynomus jamesi. The sequence continues at coordinate 110,689 of JAJOZX010010820.1, forward strand.
TGTTCCAATATTTTCTCTGGGTGCTTGTTTTATTGTACACACAGAAAAAGAGTTATCGTAACCTTCTAAAAATCGACAAATTATATCCTATTTTCTCAATTCACTCCAAAAAGAAGGTTTAAAGACCATTTTTTTTTATCTAAAGAAGTTATGTATCATTAAAAGAAGTTTTTATATCATCTCACAAGAAGTTTGATACCCAAAAGAAGGAAATACTTCCCCCAGAATGCACCGTCAAAAAAGTTGTTTCATCTACAATAAATCAGTGGTTCCCAAACTTTTATGGTGGCGACCCTGAATACAATATTGTCCTGGTCTGGCGACCCTAAACGCTGGTACATGCAGTGTTGATGACCAATCATTTTGATACGTTGTGTTTATATTCATATAGTTTGATTGAATCAGTCGTTGAGAATTTCCGTCCCGCGACCCTCCGGAACACCTTCCCGACCCTCACTTGGGTCGCGACCATGGGTTTGGGAACCACTGATCTAAATTAAGAAAGTTTTTATTTTGAGTGTGACAGGGTGTCCGTAAAAGGATTGAACTAAAATAATTCATCTCTTAAACAAAGTGAAGTAAACATAAACGCTTTGCGACAGGTACATAGCCAGACTCTTTAAGTTTATGACTCCCCATTCACACTATCGTCAACAGCGCAACAATTGTACGTAATTTCAGCCTCATTATCATCAAAAACTTATGGTCATAAATTAAATCAGGGCCAGAGACAGGACAAAGTAATTGGAGTATTCGTTTATCTGCTGAAGCAAAGGTGACTACAGCTACATATCAGGATATGTTACAGAAAACTCTGCACACATGGACGATTCCCAAACTGCATGCAGGATTGGAAGGGCAGGTCCCATTGTCTGGCCCCAAAGGTCATCCGATCTCTAATAGATTTCTTTGTGAAAGACAATGTTTATCGTGTAGGAAAATACTGAAACGTAATAAACAGGTTTACGCGACCGAATTGTTACTGCAATTAACAATGTCACCCTTGACAAGTTGATAAACTTGACGAGAGGTAGGGTACCAGTTGGATGTGTATCGAGATACCAATGACGATGCACAGTTCGAAATTGTCTAACTCCGTAAAATAACTTGGTGGCTGTAACCTTCGGGTTTTTCTTTTTTTGGGGTGTGGGGGAGTGAATTAACCTCCTTCGTAGCAGCAAAGGTCGTGTGACAGGTCGCTACATCATCTGGATATCATAATCAATGTGTGGTCAAGTTCATAATCATTTCCTTGCTTGTGTCGCTATAGAGACCAGAAACTCCTGGTTTTATAGGTCCGGGTGTATGATTCATCATGAGCAAGAAACACCGTAACTTTGTGTTTCTTCTCCAAGTGAACACAAATGCACCCGTTCCAATCACATATCACCTTAGACTTGCTCTGCACAAAGTGGACCAAGAACTCGGAGTCTACAATTTCAAACCTTTCTACCAATGTCTTTAGTTTATTTGTCTGTTACTAACGTGAAGTTACCAGAAACTAAATTTTTATTTAGTTAATCAACCTAACTAAATTCAACCCCACCCACTGTAACCTAACCGGGCACACTATATTGTCCAATATATTTAACTTGACTAAATTTTACATAGGCTATAATTATTAATCATAATCACTTAACCTAACTGTATTAATCATTAATTTTAAGTCATATCCATTATACAGGGTGTTTCAAAAGTCTCTCTCTCTCTCTCTATATATATATATATATATGTGTGTGTGTGTGTGTGTGATACAGGGACTTTTGAAACACTCTGTACATAGGTGTATGTAGTTGTGTTACAGTTAATACCGTTACGAAGTAATTACTTTATGTAACGCGAGGTAACAAGACAAGGGCTACTGCCAGAGAACACAGACAACTTATTTAGCCAACTAGAACTCAAATTGCTCAATGTTCTATTTAAGGAACTGTGTACTCAGCGAAATGCTCACTTAATTATATAACCTAACCGGGCCCTATTTGGCCCAATACATGTAATTATGCCCACCTGAACTTCGTACAGCTGCACTGAAATTTTATTTTTGAAATTGTTACTCTTTATTGATAAAATAGATATTACAATATTACAACTTTTGCCATTTTACAATAATTTTAACATACAATAAACAATTAAATGGACTATTTAATTTATTTAATTTGGTCCCTAAGATTGTGGCTTTACTGGGCTATCATAATCACAACCCTGTATCTTAATCTATATATTAAACTTTTATTTCATGTCATACTAAGCAAATGCACACACACACACACACACACACACACACACACACACACACACAAACATTATATCTGATCGACGCAACATAAAATCGACAAGTTATTGTAAGTTAGATTAGGTTAGGTCGGCATACCTTAGCTTAAGATGTTTTTTTCAGTATCGATGTTATGTTCCATCGGCAAAATATGTATAGGTCACACACACACACACACACACACACACATATATGTCCACCCATACATTAATTTTAAAATTGTATATATGAAAACAATTTAACTAAACATGAGACTTAATTAAATGTTTTTCCAAACGTGCATACAAGCAAACAGTTCAAAAAATTCTTTCTGAAACATCCTCAAAACTTAAAATGATCGTGCATGCCTTAATTCCCTGATGCAGGTTTTAGAAAAAAAAAATATATAAAAGTTATAGGTGCAGGAAACTGGTGTCAAAAGGTGACCTTTTTATGAGGTATGCAGCAAACTGTGATAATGGAATGGAATACGTCGGACGTTTTGCATACTTCATTTGTTTTCAGAAACTACACTCATGAATCCATTGTCTTAAAGAAAGATAATAGAATGAAAACTTCATATATATATAATATATATAATATATATATAGATAGATAGATAGATAGATAGATCATGTTGCCTGCAAATAAAATTTTTTGCATGTAAAGCAGAACTGCAAATGTGAAAATGAAATTTTTAAAATTGCGATGAAAATTGGCTGAAAAACGAGAATGAGATTCTCATTTGTATTCATTAAATGTATCTTAATTCCAATATGAATCTATTCTTAATTAATTCATTCATGTATTGGCCGCTCTCGTTACCTGGCCATCGCCAACATATGATTTAATTGGTTACAAGCATTGTATTAAGCTCATACATCATAATACACCTTGTTTATTGGTTGGGCATGACTAAACCCCGCCTAAAACTTTCGTATTCGATTTTGATTGGTCGAAATATGTAGATATTCGGTAGAGTGAGCAAATACTGTTTCATGATTGGTTCACAAACCCTTGACTCCGCCCACTATGTCAAACAAATGAGAACAGAACCTCCCACTACTTTTTGACTAAATTCGCTAAATAATACCTTCAAATAAGTCCAATGAAGTAAATTACAAAATTACTTTAATTTTTAAAACGAACTAAATCGTAAATGCTAACTATATAAATAGACCGAAAGGGTTCTTCCGTAAGGACAATTATTTGAGTAATGTAATAATACAGATTTTGTTATAAAAAAAAGAAAAAAAAAATTACATATTTCAGACACGCTGTAAATATGGTTCAATATTGCATTTTTACTGATTACACACTCGCACTGTATAATATTGCAAATTGCATGAAAAATCTTCATATGTATCAAGCATTTTCATTTCATGCATATTACAATCATCCATACACAGATTTGTTCGTAAGTATAGGAATCAAGTTTTAGTAAATAGCTTTGTGTTCTGAAGTTTGTAATTAATCTTGCAGGGCACACATACACAAACACGCGCACACACACACACATGCAATAACGCCCCAGAATGAAACTGAATTTCAGGTGTATATACAGGGTGATCAACTTTTTTTTTTATGTAGAAAGGAGGGGCCAAGGGCATATTGTTAAGTTCATTACCTTGTATTTAAATCGAGAATTGGGATGGAAAATGTAACTCTAAACAGTGAGTTTGGAACCAGCAATAAAAGAATCAATGATGAGTATAGGCCTATAATAACATTCATTCTATATGAATCAAGTTTATACCAGCAAATATTGTAAGGCATGAAAACTTTAAACCTAAAAACTATAAACGCGGTAACAATTATATATATATATATATATAATATATATATATATATATATATATATATCCCGCAAGGGGGTACTAAGCTCGTGCTCTTGAGTGCTCTTTGTGCTCGTTTGTACGTGCTTGTTCCTGGAGGTTTCACGTGCGCCCTCCCGGCCTAGCACCCAAGGATGATGGGGCTCGACCCTGCAGTCCTTGTCATCCTTGGTCTTTTACCATTTCGACTGTCCCTCCACCCTTTCTTTTTCCTCTGTCTTTCCTCTCACTTTTTCTTTGTTTTTCCGCCGAGATATGCCCTTTTAAACAGAGGCGAATCGGTTCTTCCCGAACTTAAAAAAAAAATAAAATAAAATATATATATATATATATATATATATTAATACGACATTAAATATTTATTCACGAGTATCTTGATGAAGAATATGGTACCAAAAAAGTATATACAGAGTATAAAAAATAATTCAGAATGTTTTTACACTTTCACTGAACTAAAGCGGTCATGCGGAGGAAAGCCATACCCTTATAAACGAATATGAAAATACAAGATCCAAAATCGTCTGGCGTTAACCACAACAGAGTGGTATAGTGACACGCTGCAGGGGCACTGAAAGGTTAGTGTAAACTGTTTGGGAAACAATTTAACAAGTGTTTTGGCGCACCTGAAAGAAATAAAGACCAAATGTCTTTTGTGAAGGCGATACTCAACGGTTAAGAACTGGTTCAAAAGAGATTTTGAGAGAGAGAGAGAGAGAGAGAGAGAGAGAGAGAGAGAGAGAGAGAGAGAGAGAGACCTAAATCCAAAAACTCAACTACAAGGAACATAGTAGTTTGTCACTGTTTACAGCAGTGATTGAAAGTACATTACATATACCGACAAAGATAGCAAAAAACAGGAGAACTGAGTCGTCGACTGCAGATGATACACATTTTGAGGGAACCTCTGAAGAAGATGTTATAAAATAATACAGAATCATCAACAGTTTATTCATACACGCAGTGAACAAAATATATGAAGTTCAATGACGACAAATAAGAGTCTTACAAATGAACAGAAAAAACTATACCAAAAATGTTAAAAAACATAAATATAAAAACGATCACAAAAAACTCAAGTTTATGCAGAGATTCGAGAGTGATCAATAACAGTGTTCAGGGAACACACGATATAGTAGGGGTCCATATACAAAAATCAGAGGGGAAATTTTCACAGTAGAAGTGTGAATTTATTTTCACATTTTGGGTGTTTGGTTTTAGCATCTGAAAAAAACTGCTCGGGTTTTTCACAACAGTCTGTGCAGAAAAGGAGATACGAACAGTAAAGTTCTGTATATTTCCCACAAGGAATTTTCACGTCTAGAAAATAACAAGTACAGTATGATTATTGGCCAAAAACAAAAATCAAGGAAGTTGCAGTGGTTATTTCTGCAAAGCTATGTCGTGGATTTGCACGGTCTGTGTGTATCATAAAAAACCTCAGAGAACCATTCTGGATTCATTCCCATATATATACAGGCCCTCTCAGAGGTCCAGAGAGGCCCGGGCCACTTCAGCTTTTGAGGCCCATAGCTAAACCTAATTATTACTTTCACTGCAAAACATTATATTCAAACCTGAAAGTTCTTAAATTTGAGGCCCCTCTTAAGCTTGAGGCCCAGGCCAAATGGCCCTCCTAGCACCCCCTCTGATAGGCCCTGTGTATATATATATAATTAAGGAAAACTATATTCATATAAAATATTCACTTAACATCTTACGTAAAAACATCTGTTCATACGTGAATTACTGATTCCATGCAGCCGCGTGTTTACTTGTACATGCACATGCACTGCATGGTATACAATCCCCAAGTGCTGAAGATATCACACAGAAAACAAAGACTTCCCGCAACCTTCTCTACACAGAAATATTATCTTCTATTGTCTAAACTCGGTTAAAAAGAAGTTTTGAAGACAATTTCTTCTATCTAAAGAAGTTATGTATCATTAAAAGAAGTTATTGTATCATCTGACAAGAAGCTTTGATATCCAAAAGAAGGTTCCTCTAGATTAAGTCTAGAATACAGCTTCAAAAAGAAGTTATTAGTTCTAAATTTAGAAGGTTTTATTTTGAGTACAGTAGGTCCACGCCCGCATTAGAAATGTTAATAATTTCATACAAACGATTTTGAATAGGAATTTTTAAGCCAGTTAGACTTTAACATATGCTTTAAGCTCACAAGCCACTTAGATTTTTAAATGCAGCTTCACAACTTCTCACCCACTTGCGCTTGCTTTGAATGCGAAGCTCGAAATTTTGATGGCTGCGGTATTTTTGTAAATGTATATATTAATTGTATATGATCAGACTGGCTTTTTCTCAAATTTTCAAAAGTCCATGAAATTTTGTACAAGCATGGTTTGACTAGATATATAGACTATGGTACATTACCATAAGTGACTACAGTATGTTTATTAAATGAAGGACTTAATATTAAATTATTAAATGGTTTTCGAATAAGGAACTTAATATATACAAAATAATATAAGTAAAACCGAAAGACTTATACTCACTGTCCAATTATGGTTATCATGTAGCTTCTTTTTGGTATTTGGGCATTCACAAATGAGTTACAGACAGAATGGTATTTAAATAGACTTTGGAAAGCGAAAGTGGTCTTTGTGCTATATTGAAAACACAATCGCTAGCTTCACTTTTTTTTAACTCGTTCAAGTTAACCATATAACACTATAACAGTCCCTTAAAATATCATATCCTGTTTTCATTGCAGACTCATTTACAGATGAAAACTATATATATATATATATATATATATATTCTGATGACAAACGTTTATGTCATAAACGACCATGCATAACCCTTACAATATCGAGTTGTGAGCGCATACGCCCAGTGGGAAACGCATCTGCATGGGATGAGTGCATGTATTTACCATATTTAATAGACCATGAGTGCCACATGGCATTGAGATCTCCCATTAAGCGCCTTCGAATCTATACAACCCTTCCATTTAAATACGGTGTTAAGGACAGTTCAGAAGAATAAGGAAGAAGCATCAGGTGTGGTTAATTTTGTGTAAGGAACAGTGACGGCAAACGGGGTTTATTTAACACATTTCTGGACGTAACAGGAACGTCCAAAAACGCGTTAAAACCTTTGTGAGGCAAAACGCAAATAAATATAGATATATTCTCACACCAAAACGGTGTATATTAATGGTCGCAGTTGTAAAAAGCGTTGAGCTGAATATAACTGCAAATTAGCCAGGAATAATTATAATAATTGTGGGCCATATATTCGTATAAAGGAGCTTTGCAGCTATGGGAGCATGGCGTAAGAAATTATTTGTTAAAATTACTTTTTTATGATTTTTCTTTATTTTGGTGGTCAAAAATAAGTGAAAGGGTATGATATAGATTTGGCATAATCGAATGGGTATTATGTTAATTTGGTGAAAGTAAAGAGCAATGTGATATCCTATGAAAAATGAATTAGAAACACAGAACTCACTCAATTATCCGTGATTGAGGGGTGATCCATAATTACGGATAACCCGATTTCACGGTTAACTCAGTATACCCCGCCCGTGGGTGGGTGGATGGTGCAGCCGCTGCTTCTCGTCACCACAGGCTGGTTTTCTATCTCACGCGCCACTGCACACAGTATTATTCTATTACAGTATAATATACACTTAAATAGTTTGTACTCACCACAGGGCGCGAAGCTCATCTGCTTCCAAAGATTGTAATCCCCTCGCTCTGCTAATATTGTTGCTAATATTAATTGTCTGGTAGCACGGAGGGACACTGACTGAGCCGTCTTGTGGTGGGTTGGCCGGAAGCGAGCGGAAAATGTAAACACGCCAAATCACGGTTAACCCGGTATCATGATAACGGATAAGTGTAAAATGGTCATAATTAATAAATCACGATTAACTCAATTCACGGTTGAGTGAATTACGCATAACCGCTTGAGTACTATACATGTATGTATAATTCATCTTGGCGGCGTTAATTATAGCGTTAAGGAATATATACAGTATATCCTTTCAATGGTCCGTTTTCTCGCGTACAATACAGATCTTATATGGTGCATGCAAATTTGTATGGATGTAGAAAAAATATAAGGGCTCTGACTTTGATATATATATATATATATATATATATATAATATATATATATATATATTTTTTTTTTTTAAAGTTCGGGAAGAACCGATTCGCCTCTATTTAAAAGGGCATATCTCGGCGGAAAAACAAAGAAAAAGTGAGAGGAAAGACAGAGGAAAAAGAAAGGGTGGAGGGGACATTCGAAGTGGAAAAAGACCAAGGATGACAAGGACTGCAAGGTCGAGCCCCATCATCCTTGGATGCTAGGGCTGGGAGGGCGCACGTGAAACCTCCTGGAACAAGCACGTACAAACAAGCACAAAGAGTACTCAAGAGCACGAGCTTAGAACCCCCTTGCGGGGATATATATATATATATATATACACGGTGAGTTCAAGAAGTCCTGCCCCATATTGTACATTATGGGACAGGACATTTGGGACACTATATATGTAGGCCCTATATATAAGCTATATACAGTATATATGAGTATATACATATATATACACACACAGTGGTGTTCATAAGTATTCGTACTGAGAAATATTTCAGTTATATTCGTCCTTATCTTTTGTATCATGGATAAGATAGGAAAAGTTTACTGTTCGTTTGGAGAATTTAACACTTAAAAAAATTAGTTTAACTCCAACAAATAATGTAAAACATCAAAGAATTTGAGGAAAAAAAAAAAAGTTAAAATACAAAAGTTTTCGTACATTTATTTACAAAATTATTTAATACTTTGTGTGTCTACCTTAGGCTTGAAGAATTTACATTTTTTATCAGTAGTTGGCTGTTATTGATTAGAGACTGTTGGCAATTGTGAATTCTAGAATTTTCTCTCTGAATCTTCGTGGAAGACAGATGAGTGTACAAGCCATTAGTAAGCAATGTGTCGCCGGGGTAAAGAGCTGATTACAGATCGTAAGAGATCTATTATTACTGCGCACGAGTTTAGGAAGAGTTATAGGAAGATAGGAGAAGAAATTCGAATTCCATTTACGACGGTTGCTGCAGTTATAAAGAAATGGAAAGCTTTTGGAACAATCAAAACTCTATCAAGATGTGGACGACCTTGCACGATTTCAGAACGTACAGCTAGACGGATTGAAAGAATGGCTTCTGAGAATCCACTAGTAACTACGGGTGATATCTGACAAACATTAAGTCTGTCGAAGATCGATGTCCATCCTTCTACTGTACGTCGTACACCGAGAAAGACGCCAAAGATCATCAAAATGATGGATTTCCATTCGTCTCTGGGCAAACAAGACCAAAACTGAATTATTCGGCAACAACGAGCAACGGTATGTTTGGCGAAAACCAAATACATACTGCATTCGAGGATAAGAACATCCTTCCTACGGTTAAACATGTGATGGTAGTTTGCTTCTTTGGGGATACTTTAATGCTCCTGGTCCAGGAAAGTTTGTTGTCATCAATGAAATCTTGAATTCGAGGAATATCCTTCAGTTTGGGAGTTGAGAATGGGTCGCAATTGGCTAATATGATCCAAAATATAAAAGTAAAAGCACTATGAAATGGCTTCAAAAAAAGAATTTAAGCTTCTCGAGTAGCCCAGTCAAAGCCCAGATCTGAATTTAATAGAGAACTTATGGTTTGATTTGAAAAATGGGGTCCGCAGAGAAAACCCTTTGAATCTGACTGAATTGCAACAATTTTCCTTTAGAAGCATGGGATAAAATTTCTACTGAGAGATGTCGAAACCTTGTAGGAAATACCCAACACTAATCACTTAAGTCATTCAAGCAAAAAGAAAGTGGACACACACACACACACACACATAATTCTGTAAATAAATGTACGAAAACTTTTGCATTTTAACTTTTTTTTTTTCCTCAAATTCTTTGATGTTTTACATTATATGTTGAAGTTAAACTTTTTTTTTTTTTTATTTGTTAAATTTTATCAAAGGAACGGTAAACTTTTCATAACTATTCAAAGCATGATACAAAAGATAAGGAGGAATATAACTAAAATATTTATCTGTACGAATACTTATGAGCGTCCCTATATATTGTACTAGGTGAGGTACCAGGCGTTGCCCGGGTTAATTGAATGCCCGGTTAGGTCAACTGAATGCCCCCCAAAACCCCCTCACCTCCCTTTATGCAACTTGGGAGCTACCCCCTCCCCCATTACCCCCACCCCTCCGCTTGCATAATGGACAAACAAACAAACAAACAAACAGGCAGGTGAAAATATAATAGATATATTATGACTTCTGCTAATACCTAAACACATTGAAACGTGCACCTAAGGCCTTACTCCCTTCTCCAATTATACCAGACCAGGATCCAATGCACAAGTGCAAGTAAAACAAATGGAAAGAATTTTCTCACCATTTTAACAGAGTCAAATTGTGTAATTGAGGAAACGCTATACATTTTAATGCGAAACACATTTCCTTGAGTTCTCTGTTAAAATACTCTCCCAACACCCCATTCACTAACTTGAAGTTCTTCCAAACGACCGTCAAGGTATTTTAGGGACACATGCCCTCTGGGTATAATTGCGTGTATGTATGTATGTATGTATGTATGTATATGCGTGTTGTATATTATCAAGTTTCATAAATGCAGCAAACAGTAGTTATAATTTGAGAGGTAATAAAAAATTAGCACAATGTGCCATGGAAACGATTACCCAATTTCAACTCGGAAAAGACAGAGGAATACAGCGCTTGAATGCAAATCCAACGTCATTTCATTCTTTGACGGTTAAACAGCTGATACCTTAAACTTAAATGGCAAAAGAGTAATTAAAGATTGCCTCCATCATTGACGAAAACGTCTCATAAATATACTAAATACATAAATACACTAACAATAAAGAGTTAGTAGTTAAGCAACACTCCAAAAAACTCTTATTTAATGTAACAAGAATTTGTTTGGGTTTTAGACGAACAAAGTGGTGCTCAAAATTATGAGGACCAGTTTTTCTTAAAATTTACTAAATAAATGATGTTCCTTTAAATAAATTTGGTTTGTATTAAACAAATATACGAGTTTTTTATTTGGAATAATCATTTTCAAGTTTGCAACATGAAGTGAAGCCCAATTCTAAGTGAATATAATTTTAGGTGTGTTTAATTTAAACCAAATTTATTTTGAAGTAACATCACTTATTTAGTTCAGTTTTAACAAAACTGGCTTCATAATTTTGAACATGTACTTCATTCATTTAACCCTTTGACGACCAGTATACGTTTCTTTGAACTTAATAGTTTAAGTTTTATTGTTATTTACAATTAGATATTGGTAA
>JAJOZX010010821.1:0-7500 GCA_023014485.1 Bathynomus jamesi
GGTTCGTAATCGACGGGGGTTCTAGTTAGGAGGCAAGCAACGGATATTTCTTATATAACATTCTAATTCTTTTCGGTCGCCACTCTGTTAAACTCTTGGCTACAGACTCGCCAGACTGTTATGCCAATATCTTCTATGGTGCTTGGGTTGTCTCTTAATTTGGGCAAAGGGTCGCCAATTTTTAATTCTTCTCTTTCTATAATACTCTGATACTTTCTCTGATACTTTCTCTGATACTTTCTCTGATACTAAAGTTATCGACTTTACTGACTAACTTCCTCTGAAGATAGCCCAACTCGAAGGGAAAAATAAAAAGTTTCTCTTACGGTAATTTACTTCTTAAAAATTTACAGTTAGTGCTCTGAATTTACAGGGGTAGAGGTTCGACCTCTTTCGACCATGTCTCAGGCCGGAATCTAAAAATATTTAAGAATGCAAGGGGCCTCTGCCCCCTCCCCGCAGCAAAGCTGCTAACAAAGGAGTCCTAATGAGGTGCTATGATGAAGTGACTTAATCAAGAAGTCTAATGAAGAAGTCTAATGAAGAAGTGCTGTAATTTTACAAGTACATGTATAATATAAACTTAAATGTTTTGGGGGAGGACAGTTGAAGGTTAAATTTCCCCCCTTTTTAAAAACATGATCAGATGTTTTGAAAGATTTCAACTAAAAATAATAAAAAAAATTAAAATAAAAACTAATTTGTATTTTTCGCCGAGTCTACATTTATGAAGGCGATATCATTTCGTAATAGTACACATAAGTACAAATTAAGTACACGACTGAGTACGTATTAATTTTGGTTCATTACAATTACGATTACAATTATGGATTACTTCACATTCGCTTATGATTGTTCATTACAGTTCTATTAAAGTACATTCTTACACATTATAAATTAAATCATTACATTTAATTACAGTTTCATTGAAGTACATTACAAGTTATTATTAATTACAGTTTCATTAAAGTACATTACGTTATATTAAATTAAAGTATTACAGTTAATTACAATTAAACAGTTACTATAACTTTGTTTTGTTTTTACAGTGTTTCATATTAATAGACAATTTAGATGTTAGAAATATACTACAAGTACATGGCACATACGAGATAATTTATTTACGAAATAATATGCTATAATATGTTATGAATTTGAAATCAGAGCGAACGGAGATATTTTATCTTTGAGGCGCTCGAATCTGCCAGTCAGCGGAATTCGATCACTTAACCTCAGCATTTTTGAATATCTTGAGGGTGAACGCACTTGAAAAAAATAATAAAAAAAGCAATACGAGAACGTATTTGAGCGTTTTCGAACGAATACCTAAAGTTTCTCGCTTCACAAATTGACACGAGTAAAAAATGAATATTTAATAAAATTTATGTAGGATAATGATCAAGGGGAATTAATGACGGGAAAACGTGACGTATGGATGAATATGGTTGAATAATAATGTTTATACTACATAACACCACAACCTTATTACTAAAGAATTTACCATACATTGAATACGGAAGATGTCCAAATACTAAGAACGTGATTCAGTGTACAAAGTATGGGAAACGTAAAGAGAATAAAGTTATTTTATGACGTCATAGTGTATAAGTCATTATTAGAAAAGATGAATTAGAGAAATACAGTAATGAATAAAGAAGTATAAATCGAAATTCTATCCAAAATTCGCTTAGGCGATTTTGGTTTCTTATGTAAAAATGAACATTCAAACATAAAACTATAAGAACATAAGTACTGCATGAAGACAATGAATCCATATAATGATGGTATAGGAATTGTTCACTGTTCACTTTTTGCAGTATTTCCCCCTCCAAAATGGTATTAATACAATAATATAATACAATTAATACAATATAATACAATTGAGAAAATAACATCGTAAGTAATTCAAGTTAGATGACGACATTCTTTACAATACAAATTTTATACAGAACGAGTTCGGGTAGTTGAGTACAATGCAGAGTAATCAAATTTTTAACATGACACTCGCTTAGAGGGCTATGATAAAATATAAAAATTCAAAGATTAAAACTTTACTTTTATACAAACAGAATAAAGGATTAATACGTTAATTTAGACAAACAATTAAGTTAGACAAACATTGATATGGTTAAAATTTTTTACCAAAATTTTTTTTTTTTTTCTGTGGGGAAAATTACATTCATAATGAATAGGTAAGATAAAAGGGAAAAATCTAAATCGTACAATCTATAAGCTAATTTTTATTGACTAGTGTAGGTAAAAATAGAATTACGTAATGGATGATGTATAGACCTGTGGTCTAGTGTGTATTTGGCTGTATTAGGTGCAAAGTGTGTATCTTACAATTTCGAGGGACAGATTAGCTGATAGGATTGTTCAAGTAACTGAATAAATGCATGAGCAAAAATTTATATATAGTAAGCAAAAATGCGTAGGACTATATAAATAGCATAGTTAGCACTTACACGCTATGAAATAGTTTATTGTGACATCCAATGATTTTAGCATAAGGTTTGTATATATATATATATATATATATATATATATAGTGCGCATACATGCGTGTGTATGTGTAGGGATTTGGGAGGTTTTGAATTAACAAAGTTTAAAAATAATGTATAATAATTTAAGATGGGTTTAGGGTTATAAAATCTTTTGAGTCAATTATTGTTGTTATTATTATTATTATCATTATTATTATTATAAAATCCTTTAAGTTCAAGGTAGTATTTAAGTATTTAATTAAATCAGTTACACGAATTAAGGTAATAAAAAAAAAGTACTTACTGTAGTAGTATGTCAATTTGACTATAATTTTCGTTTGATACCTTACAAATGGTACAATAACAATTTAAGGACAGTTACTCACGATTAATTGGACAAAAGAAAAATAAAAATACAAATTAAAAATATGAATCAATTATGCATTTTAACGAGCTAAATACAATTTTATAATATTCTAAAAAATAAAAGTAAATCGAGCCATAGATGAGTTTCGGCCAAGAATAAAAAAGTTATTGAAATGGAAGGAAGCATTTCGAACAATCTTTTCTTTTAATAATCTCAGGTAAATTTTACATTAAAAATTATTTTTATATAATAAAAAAAATATTAAAAAGGTTTAATAATTTTTTGCATGTTAAGTAGAAAAATTATACTCTTTCGTTAAATGTTGATAGAATTTTGAATTATTTGATATTTTAGTCTGAAACTTGTTTGCATATGATAAATACATACGTTTTATTGTGTAGAAGTTTCATTAAAATTAAATGACAAAAAAGAACAAACAACTGAAATTTAGGGTATGTGCGATCATACGGGGGAATTGAGTGACTAAGCAGCGGGTATAAGTTTGAAATTGATAATACGTCTTTCGTGAGCACTTTGCTCTTTTTTAAAAAAAAGATTGCTTGTCACACTACTTAAAACAAAAATTAAAAAAGTTGAAACAAAACGGAGGGACGGCATGTTCCTCAGCATAGTAATTTAAAAGGAGTCATTAGGACAAGATCGATTAATTAATTATTACACAACTATTATTATCACGTATACATTACAATGATTATCAAAGTCATTACAAACAATTGTAAAAACGGTTTTGTTACAAATAATAAATTACATGACTATATATTTATATACGTAACAATGCATGAAAAAGAAAAGACAAATCGGTCAATTTCCTTCTCACAAACAAAAAAAAAGTTAAACTAAAGACACAAACGGGTCAATTCAGGTTGAATTTAATTCTCTTTTACAACAAAAAAAAGGTTGAATTAAATTCTCTTGAACAACAAAAAAAGGTTGAATTCAACTGACTGCATTGAAAACTTGGGACTTGAAAACTAACTTTGACTTGAACTCTCTCAAGTATTCTGAACCTAACTTGAACGCTTGTCAAGTACTCTGAAACTTAAACTGTCTAACTTGAACGCTTGTCAAGTATTCTGAAACTTAAACTGTCTAACTTGAACGCTTGTCAAGTATTCTGAAACTTAAACTGTCTAACTTGAACGCTTGTCAAGTATCTTGAAACTTAATCTGTCTAACTTGAACGCTTGTCAAGTATCTTGAAACTTAAACTGTCTTGCACTTGAACTGCTATCAAGTGAAGATTAACTGAAAACAAAATGACTGCACTTGATCTTTATCAAGTGGAGACGATTAACCTCTGTTTTGGTTGACCCTCTTGGTACAACCTTCTGACTTGAAAAACTGACTTCAAAAAATGACTTCAAAAAATGACTTCAAAATTACTTCAAGTATCTTTATAAATCTCTGGGGTTTGGTTGTCCCTTTTGGTTACAACCAACTGAAACTGTCTGAAAACTGAAAATGGAACTTGAAACTGCTTCAAGTAACTCTATAACTCTATAAACTCTCTATAAACTCTCTCTTTCTTAATTTGCAAGTCAATTCAATTCAATAATTTGAAAAAAAATTTGCAAACAGAAATATAAAATGTAAACAACATTTCACTCGAATGTACACGAAGGTACGATACTATTATGTTTGATACATAAAATAAAATTATTCTATACTGAATATAACAGTGAAAATAACTGAAATTAACTCTCTTTGAAATTAACTCTCTTTGAAATTAACTCTCTTTGAAATTAACTCTCTTTGAAATTAACTCTCTTTGAAATTAACTCTCTGTTACAATTAACTCTCTGTTACAATTAACTCTCTGTTAAAATTACTGTTTCAATAAAAGCAAATGTATCACTGGTGTATGGAATGTTCACTGTGTTTCTTGTGAATTCTGACTTGATACTCATTATTAACTGTTAATAAGAGTGACTTTTCAAATGTTTATAAATTACTTAAAAAAATAAACTGTACTTAACAAAATTTTCTATGGGGAAATCCTTGAGACGTGTCCTGAAGACGTCTTCCTGGCTACTTCTTCTTGGATGAAAACTAGGCGTGGAGAACTTGGAGTCGTGACACACCGATTCAAGGGTGGATGTTACGAACAAGAAGTCGTGACACGCCGGTCAACTGGTTTTATCCTGATGCAGGGTAATTTCTATCTTGGCCAAAGAGTGGCCTCTTCTTAAAATCTTCTTGTTAAAATCTTCTTCTTAAAATAATCTTCTTCTTAAAATAATCTTCTTCTTAAAATAATCTTAAAATAATCTTCTTAAAATAATCTTGTTAACATCTTGTTAAAATCATCTTCTTAAAAATATTCTTCTTCTTAAAAATATCCTTCTTCTTAAAAATATTCCTCTTCTTAAAAATATTCTTCTTCTTAAAAATGTCCTTCTTCTTAAAAATCTTCCTCCTCTTAAAAATCTTCTTCTTCTTAAAAATCTTCTTGTAAAAATCTTCTTGTAAAAATCTTCTTGTAAAAATAATCTTGTAAAAATCTTCTTGTAAAAATCTTCTTGTAAAAATCTTCTTCTTATCCTGGTAAAGGGTCGCCAAATGTTAACCCCTCCGTCTATGGCCCTGAGTCGGTTCGGAATCGACGGGGGTTCTAGTTAGGAGGCAAGCAACGGAAATTTCTTCTATAACATTCTAATTCTTTTCGGTCGCCACTCTCTTAAACTCTTGGCTACAGACTCGCCAGACTGTTATGCCAATATCTTCTATGGTGCTTGGGTTGTCTCTTAATTTGGGCAAAGGGTCGCCAATTTTTAATTCTTCTCTTTCTATAATACTCTGATACTTTCTCTGATACTTTCTATGATACTTTCTCTGATACTAAAGTTATCGACTTTACTGACTAACTTCCTCTGAAGATAGCCCAACTCGAAGGGAAAAATGAAAAGTTTCTCTTACGGTAATTTACTTCTTAAAAATTTACAGTTAGTGCTCTGAATTTACAGGGGTAGAGGTTCGACCTCTTTCGACCATGGCTCAGGCCGGAATCTAAAAATATTTAAGAAGGCAAGGGGCCTCTGCCCCCTCCCCGCAGCAAGGCTGCTAACAAAGGAGTCCTAATGAGGTGCTATGATGAAGTGACTTAATCAAGAAGTCTAATGAAGAAGTCTAATGAAGAAGTGCTGTAATTTTACAAGTACATGTATAATAAACTTAATGTTTTGGGGGAGAACAGTTGAAGGTTAAATTTCCCCCCTTTTTAAACACATGATCAGATGTTTTGAAGGATTTCAACTAAAAATAATAAAAAAATAAAAATAAAAACTAATTGTATTTTTCGCCGAGTCTACATTTATGAAGGCGATATCATTTCGTAATAGTACACATAAGTACAAATTAAGTACACGACTGAGTACGTATTAATTTTGGTTCATTACAATTACGATTACAATTATGGATTACTTCACATTCGCTTATGATTGTTCATTACAGTTCTATTAAAGTACATTCTTACATTATAAATTAAATCATTACATTTAATTACAGTTTCATTGAAGTACATTACAAGTTATTATTAATTACAGTTTCATTAAAGTACATTACGTTATATTAAATTAAAGTATTACAGTTAATTACAATTAAACAGTTACTATAACTTTGTTTTGTTTTTACAGTGTTTCATATAATAGACAATTTAGATGTTAGAAATATACTACAAAGTACATGGCACATACGAGATAATTTATTTACGAAATAATATGCTATAATATGTTATGAATTTGAAATCAGAGCGAACGGAGATATTTTATCTTCGAGGCGCTCGAATCTGCCAGTCAGCGGAATTCGATCACTTAACCTCAGCATTTTTGAATATCTTGAGGGGTGAACGCACTTGCTAAATAATAATAAAAAAAGCAATACGAGAACGTATTTGAGCGTTTTCGAACGAATACCTAAAGTTTCGCGCTTCACAAATTGACACGAGTAAAAAATGAATATTTAATAAAATTTATATAGGATAATGATCAAGGGGAATTAATGACGGGAAAACGTGACGTATGGATGAATATGGTTGAATAATAATGTTTATACTACATAACACCACAACCTTATTACTAAAGAATTTACCATACATTGAATACGGAAGATGTCCAAATACTAAGAACGTGATTCAGTGTACAAATTATGGGAAACGTAAAGAGAATAAAGTTATTTTATGACGTCATAGTGTATAAGTCATTATTAGAAAAGATGAATTAGAGAAATACAGTAATGAATAAAGAAGCATAAATCGAAATTCTATCCAAAATTCGCTTAGGCGATTTTGGTTTCTTATGTAAAAATGAACATTCAAACATAAAACTATAAGAACATAAGTACTGCATGAAGACAATGAATCCATATAATGATGGTATAGGAATTGTTCATTGTTCACTTTTTACATATATATATATATATATATATATGTTTCCGCAGCAGAAAAGCAAACATCATGCTCAAATTATGGAAGAGTCTAGTCCTACCAATAATTGAGTATTGCTCAGTACTCACAAGCCCACACAGAAAAAGAGACATTGCGAGCATTGAAGCTATACAAAGGACTTTTACGTCTAAGATAGAGGAAACGGAAGGTGAAGACTACTGGTCTCGACTACAATCCCTGGAACTCTA